>CM064910.1:6232526-6500026 GCA_032727855.1 Quercus ilex subsp. ballota | reverse complement strand
AGAACATCTGATATTCAAAGCATAAATTGAACAATAAAAACAAATTAGATCTCATAGTTTTATTGATTACGAGGCTTCAATTTCCTTTGACCAAGTATAGAAGTTTAGCCAAGTAGGGCCATGATGAAAACTCAAAGGAGTAGTTAGAGAAGAGGGGAGAGAGAGGCGTGTCTCAAGTCTGATTTTTCCTCCCCCTTTATACACATTAATTCCCTTTTTCCCAAGCCTACAAAATCTCCTAAAAAATTCTAAATAATAATATCCAAATCTGACTAATTAAGGAAAAATATTAAAAATAAAACAAAGTCCTAATATAACAAGGAAAATGGTGTTTTTCAGCTGGAATTTTCGTGCGCCAGATCTGGAAACTTCCAAAAATAAACCGCATTAGATCTGCGTATTAGAATTTTAGGCAAAGGAACATTCCAGAACGTCAGCAGTGCAGGTGCAGCAACTTCAAGCCTGATTTCGACCTTGATGCAACCTGTATCTCTCTTGAAAGTTGTAGAGCTTTTTCTTGGTGTTCCACAGTATTTTGAATCATCTTAATCGGAGCTCAGATGAGAGAGTTATGCCCAGATTACGAAGCAATGTCAAAGCTGTCCAAAATCGCCCAATTAACTTAGTTTTGCACTTAATGCCTCCATTTGCATCCTAAATCAAAATATAAGAATAATGAGTACATTTAGGCACCAAATGAGTGTAGAATACTAAACATTAAGGGAGAAATATAAGACATTTTGCATTCTCATCATCTACCAAAATGTTTCTTGGTATGTACATAGAGCTCTATATGTTACATAACTACAATTGCAAACATATTTTAAATAAATTCCTTTGAGGATTTGATGCCAAAATTTTCATTTATTTTGGTGTGTGGGTGTGAAGGTTCAACAAATGTAGTGGAGGGATCAACCATTATTGGTGTGAGGAATAGAGCTGCAGTATAGGAAATTAAAATTAATTTTTTTTAGCCGGAAACACTATTTTAGTCCCTACATTTTGGGGTCACAGTTAATTTGGTCCCTACATTTTGATAGCAGTCAATGTAGCAGTTAATTTGGTCCTTGCTATTTTCAACTTGCAGTCAATTTAGTCCCTAACGTTAACTCACTAACGGAAAATGCTTACTTGGCTAATGGTGTGCACATTTGGCACATTTGATATTGACGTGAAAAATAAAATAATAAAAATAATATTTAATACATATTTTAAAATGCCACGTTGGCATTTTCCAAATTTTAATAAAATAAAAATAATTCCAATTCTAAAAATGAAAAATTATAATTAAAATCTCATATTTTCTTTGTATCTTTGTGCACTTTCTTGGCAACCAAACACAAAAATTCAAATATTAGATTAGTAAACAAAGACTCTGTTCATTCAAGACACCACAACATTCATAAACCTTTTAACGTATGTAAACAACCAAAACTACAGCCAATAGACCCACTTTGTTGTCACCAAACCAATTTTGAAACCCAAAAAACCCCCACACTTTGATATCACCAAACAAACTTTGAGACCAAAAAGGCCCACACGCTAGCTAGAGCCATTTTTTGTAATGACTATGATAGGAATAGTTTTCGAGGTTACTAGCGAATTTTTTTATAAAATAACTATAAAAGCCAAACTATATTATTAGTTAGCCAAGGTTTGAAACTATTTTGGTTTCTAACGACTCGAGCGTGTGAAATTCGATTTCACTGTAGCAAATCAAGTATAATAGACTCGATTTCTGTGTACATCTTCTTCCTCCGTTCTTTTTTCTCCATTTCAGGTCCTGTTCACCATCTTCTTCCCTTCTTCCAAGCCCCCAAAAATCCATTTCATCTAAATCCCTTCTTCCTTCTTCATCTAAATCCATTTCTCAAAATCCCAAACCCAAATCATGATCTCAATCGGAGCAAAAATCCAAAACCAAAAATGACGATTTCTTCCTGCGTTGGTGTTTTCTGGGCTGCGTTGCTGTGATTTCTGGGTTTCTGTGATTTTTGAGTTTCTGCCTTGCTGGGTTTTGGGGTTTTTGCTGGAGGGAAATCGACTCTTAAAGAGTCGAGTTCCAATGGAAATCGACTCCTTCAGACTCGATTTGCTGCAGTAAAATCGAGTCTCACATACTCGAATCGTTAGATCCTAAAATAGTTTTAAACCTTGGCTAACTAATAACATAGTTTGGCTTTTATAGTTATTTTATAAAAAAATCCGTTACTAGCTAATCAATGAGAAAGCATGGACGGCGATATTTTTCATTGTAAGCGGTTTTCTTCAAGAAAATGTATCTTTCGATAAGAAAAACAAAGTGTGCAATGACACCTTTTGCGGAATTATCGAACTGAAAAAACATGGTGGCTAAGATAAATCCCTTGATTATCTCCATGCCCAATTGATGAGAAAGGCTCCGTCATTGGATACGAATTCGATATTTGGGTTTGCATTGGGCCGCCACCAACCACGTCGTGACACCAACTGAAGCTCCACGCGTGCTCCAACCCAAGACGATTCGATTGTTCTTACCTTGCGCTATTGTCACCATTCCTGCCTTGAGTCATCACTAGCCATCAAATCCCAACGCCAAACGGAGATCTCATTGCTTTCCTTTCTAATGGATTTTCTTCTATGTGTTAAGGTTTGGAAAATGGGGTTTTGAGGTTGATTTTAGATTTGTGGGTTTGGTGTTTTGATTTGGTTTTTTGAGGTTTCAAAGGGAAATTTGGCCATCAGATTATCTGGATTTTTTGTAAACAAATTTAGTTGGATTTGTCCCTATCAAAGCCACTGGATTTGACTCAATACAAAGATTCCAACCTGAAATGAGAGGGTCTCCATCTGGGTTTGTTCTTGTTCTTTTTCTTTTTCGGTTTCTGTTTGGTTACCAAGAAAGTTTGCTGGGGAAAATTTGTTGAGTTTTTTTGTATTCTGAAATTTCAATTTCTTATTGGTTATTTTTGATGAGGATGTTTCTCAATTGTATAGAGGTGAGATGTTGCGGAATATATTTATGAATTCAAGGATTTAAGATAGAAAAATTAAGAAGGTGATTTTGTGTTTGGTAGCCATGAAAATGGAAGAAAATCAAAGAAAATCTGGGATTCCTAATTTTGTTTTCCAATTTTGAAATTTGCTGAATTAAAATTAAAATTAAAATTATTTTTTATTTTTTTAAATTGGAGAAATGCCAACGTGGCATTTTAAAATATTTATTAAATATTAATTTTGTTATTTTATTTGCCACGTCAATATCAAATATGCCAGCTGTTCACACCGTTAGCCATGTAAGCACTTTTTTGTTAGTGAGTTAATAGTAGGGACTAAATTGATTGCAAGTTGAAAATAGCCGGGACCAAATTGATCGCTACTAAAATGTAGGGACTAAATTGACTATGATTCCAAAATGTAGGGACTAAAATGATGTTTTCACCTTTTTTTTATAGCCTATCGATAGAGTAATTTATATATTTGCATCCACGCTCCAGTTAATTTTTGTTTGCTGGTGTGTTTGGTTGCTAAGAAAAAGATAGAAAAAAATAAATATTTTTTTTATTGCTTATTAATTTTATTTTTTTGGATTTTTTTTATTATAAATATTTTGCACCTTTGGATGATTAGTAGTTCGTATATTTGGAATTTCTTTCTGTCTTTTCTTTAATACCTTGAGTTTTAATCTTATATTAATAAGTACTTATATCATATGAGATTGGGTTTTCAAGTAGCCGCCATTGTAGCTTGAGTTTGCTCCTAGTAATGGAGTAATTTAAAAAAAAAAAAAAATTTATGGACAATTTTTTTTGAACTTATGTTATGCTCTCTTTAATTTTCTAAATTCACTTTTTCTTTTTCTTTTACATTTCTGGGTTAAGGTATCACAGAGTGAATCTGTTTGGAGTTCTAAAGCAAGACCATGAAACACGTTGTAACACCACTTATGTCAATACTAGCACTTTACCTTTTCGGTTTTTCAAAAAAAAAAAAAAAAACTTTACCTTTTCATTCATAAGTGTTCCCTTAAATCCACACGAAGATACAGCCTAGGCAATAGTAATAGTACTGAAATTTACAATTCCTCCGCCATCTGCGTAGTTACCATTAATCCTAAACTTATGTTAGTCACATACATTAAAAAAAAAAAAAAAATTAACAAATTAGACAGAACTCAGAAGTACTAATAAAACTCGTTTTTGAAACTTTAGGAACTAAAATCGCTCATTTGAAACATTGAATACTAATAGGGCTTAAAGTGGAAACTTCAGGGACACAATGTTTTTTTTTTTTTTTTTTTTTAAGAAAAAACAAATTAAGACCTTATGCTATTTTCTCTCTTTAATTTTCTACATTCACCTTCTCTTTTTCTTTTACGTTTCTTTATTATGGGTTTCAGTATCATGTAGTGAATCTGTTTGGAGTTATAAAGCAAGACCATTGAACATGTTGTAACACCACTTGTATGAATAATATACTATCACTTTACCTCTTCACTCATAAGTGAGCTTTTGATTTGCTGTGATGTGCTTTTAATGTGATGCATATGACAATGATGTGATATTAAGTTTTTTGGTTTATTTTACTTTTTCTAATATTATCATAATTTAAAATTACAAAATATATCACACCATCTTAATATTATCACATTCCTAAACAATATAATGTTGTATTCTTGTTTTAAGATTATATTAATGTAGTATTACAATAATGTAATATTACAGTGTAATGTAACAGCATGGCGAACCAAACGCCCCCTAAGTGTTTCCTTAAATCCACGTGCCTATAATGACTACACATTAGTAATAGTAGTGAAATCTACAATTCCTCTATTCTCTACATGGTTACCATTAGTCTTAAACTTTTTTTAGTCACATACAAAAAAAAAAAATAATAATAATAAATAACAAATTTCACATAAGTACCAATAAAGCTCGTTTTTGAAATTTTAAGGACTAAACTTGCTCATTTGAAACATTATATACTATCATACCAAAAGGGCTCAATGTGGAAACTTTAGAGACACAATGTTTCTTTTTTTTAGGAATTTTTTTTTTTTGGACACAGTTTATTCTAACCTTATGCTATTCTCTCTTTAATTTTCTAAATTCTTTTTTTCTTTTATATTAATTGATTACAAGTTTTGGTATCATGAATTGAATCTGTTTGGAGTTCTAAAGCAAGACCATGAAACATGTTGTAACACCACTTGTATGAATACTAACACTTTACCTTCTCATTCATAAGTGTTTCCTTAAATCCTCAGGACAATAATGCCTACACAACCATACTAGTAGTGAAATTTACAATCTTGCCGTTCTCTGCATGGTTGCCATTAATCTTAAACTGTTGTTAGTAACAATGTAACCTACAGAAAAAAAGAAAAAAAAAAGAAAAAAAAAAAGGGAATTAGAAAAAGTACCAATAGAGCTCGTTTTTAAAATTTTTGGAGCTAAAATTGCTCATTTGAAATATTAGATAGTAAAAAGGCTCATTGTGGACACTTTAAGCACTACCTATAAAAAAAAAAAAAATTATAGACACAATGTATTTTGACCTTATGCTATTTCTAAATTTTCTTTTTCTTTTTCATTTCTTGGTTATGGGTTATGGTATCATAGAGTAAATCAGTTTCTTGTTCTAAAGTAAGGCCATGAAACAATTTGTAACACCACTTATGGGAATACTAGCACTTCACCTTTTCATTCATAAGTGTTTCCTTAAATCCACATGATGATAAGGATTATGCAACAATACTAGCAGTGAAATTTACAATTCCACCATTCTCTGCGTGGTTACAAATAGAATTAAGCTTAAACTTTTGTTGATCACATACTGTAAGGTTGAAATTTATCAACCATCTTGTTGGCTTTATTTCGTGCCAATTTGCTTGTAATTTAACATTTAGTAACTCTGTATTTAGGTGGGATTCATGTAAGGGTAGTGTGTGAAGAGAGTGTGAAAAATTGCTCAACTTTGTACCAAGAAGCAGGACTCGCGATTGACTCGCAGCTTGCAAGCCGCCAACTGCTGTGCACGTGAGAAGCATGCGGAGAGGTGAAGGGTCACTCCAGTTGTCGCACTACAGGACAAAAGTCCTAGGCTGGCTAGACTGTTATCTCGCGACTTGAACTCAAGACTTGGACAAGTCGTGAGGCCAAGCCACTAACTAGCCTTGTTTGGGAAAAACTGTCTCTTCGTATTCCAAACACACACCACTATATATAGACCTTTATACCCACGAAATGTAGAGAGTTTCCAGAGAGAATTTTGTGAGAGAAACCCTAGAGAAAAACAAGATTGCCTCATCTCCAATCCTCACTAAGAGACTCTTTAAATTCCTTTACTCTCTTCCTCTCCATTGTTAAATCTTTGAGAGGTTCTTAGCTAAATCCTTTTCTCACCATACCCATATCCATGAGAAGTTTTATTTGGTGTTTTGGGAAGTAGTTAGGAAGGAACCAATATTCATTGGTTGATGCTATGGTTTAGTAGCGGAATCCGGTAAGCTAGAAAAGAAAAAGGTTCGGCGCAACCTCGTTGGAGTAAGAAGTTTGGAGGGCTTAGGTTCCTGGGTAGATTAGGCTTGGAGGGTCTATTGTTGTTCATGTATCCTAACTACATTTTCTAGTGGATTATTGACCGCTTGGAGGGTGGCAAAGAGGTTTTACGCCGAGGGTTTCGGTTTCCTCTTCGATAACCCATCGCGTGTTGTCCTTGTGTTTGTATCTCTCTTCCTTTATCTTTGCCATTTATTTTCTGTTGTGGATGTGATTATAATTGGCTTAGATTGTTTATCAATTCTGTGTTTGGCTTATATTCATGTTCCGCACATTAATTGTTTGATTATAAGCTTGAATTGATAATTTGTAATTTGGGGTCTAAACGTTCAAGGGTGTTTTACACATATATTGAACATTCAATTGGTATTAGAGCGGGTACACTTGTTGTGGTTTAAATACCTAAGTGTGATCTTTGACCCCTTGGTTTATTTGCCATGGATTATGCTTTGTATGCCTCTTTGTATGATTTGATTGATGATGAATGTAACATGCCACGTGTTTGTGAAAATGCCTCTATGAGTGATAATCCTCATAATTGTGATGCTATGTTACATGAATCTTTGGATGTTGTTGATATTCCAAATGACAAACTCTTGAAAAAAAATGCTAAGAAGTTTCAAAAGAATTTGAGCAAGTTATTTTGTGAAAAGGATGATTTGATTGCTAAACTCAATGAATCCAAAAAATTGGTTGAGAAATATAAAAAACTTGCTGAAATTTCTCTTGAAAAGCTGAAAGAGTTTGAATGTTTGAATATGGACTTGGATGCTAAACTTGTTTTGCCTAACAGACTTGTTGATGATCTTAAATGTGAAAATGAATCTCTTAAGATGCATGCCAAGTGTTTGATTGCTGAACCTATTGTTAAGAAGGGTGAAAATATTTGTTGCAATCATGATGTAGTATCTGATTTTGTGCCTATTGTGTGTTCTACCTCAAAGGACAAATCGGTGTACATTCCTCCACACAAAAGAAATCAAAAGGTGGAGAGAAAGGCTGTTAAGTCAAAGCCTCCGTTTAGATCTCAACCTAAGGCTTCGGATGGATCTAAGTTTGTTCCAACTTGTAATTATTGTGGTGTGATTGGTCATATAAGACCTCAATGTCATAAGTTGAAGAGAGAACAAAACCATGTTGCTAGATCCATTCTTAAAAAGCCTAGTGGACTTAAACACATTGTTTGTCACCATTGTGGTGCTTTTGGTCATCTAAGATCTAATTGCTCTAAGTTTCATACTCTTAAAAGAATTAAAAGAAAAGAGAATCTTGAGCTTTTTGGAAGTTGTGCTAAAAAGATTAAACCGGATTTGAGTGAAAATAGCATGTTATTAAAGAAAATATTTAATTCTCTTAACTCCTTGACTATATCCATCTCCGGTTCTCATTCTTCCAACCCTCGTCTTACTTCTCTTGAGACACTCATTCCAAATAATCGTTGCGTTTGGATGAGGAAGGGTTCATATGGTTGAGTTTTTGCTCTTTTGGTCCTTAATCTAATTCTTTCGATCTTTGTTGGACCCCTCATGCATTAGATGCTTCATATCTTCATGCATTTGTGCATTTTGCATTTATTTGTGTGCATTGCTTCTGTTTTGATCTTACTATTATGTTTTAGTTTTGTGCGAGTAAAAATCCAAAATCATATAAAAAGTGAAAAATTCAAAAAGTTTGATCGTATATGTTTGAGCACTTATCACATGTGAGTTTTGCCTTGTGCCTTCTTACAAATAGCTTTATGCATTTACGAGCTTAGCTTGTTCTTTATGCACTTATATCTTTGTGGGAAAAATCTTGACATCTTTGTGTGATTGTTGTAAATCGATCTTCAAGCTTGTCATGAATGATTAGTCAATAGTCTTGTTGGTTTTGAGACATGCATATACTTGTGCCTATATATCTTCCCACTCTTTATTTTGTTGTTTTTGCTTAAAGAGCTCACTAAATATAAATCTCCAAATGAAAAGAGATATTGAACTGCAAAAGCCTGTCGCATATACTAGTATTTGACTAGGAAAAAGGGAAAGTGACTTTTATGAAAATGTGTGATGCCCAAAAGCTAAAGGCTTGTTCATCAAATTGAAATATCAAAAATTTCAGGCATCGATCTCAAAATGAGATGTATTGATTCAAAATGATCAAATGTTATGAATTGTAAAGAAACCAAATGAAAATCTTTAAAGATATGTAATCATTTTCTTGTAGGAGGTCATATATGTTCATTTCTATAATTGAGATAGACCACTTGTCTTAGCACTAGTTATGTATGACTTGATTGAATTGATCATTGAAGTTTCACTCTAAACTAAGGATTATTCCACACTTGATACACACACACAACACACATGCCTAATGTTCAATGAATGCATTATTCATTTGTTCAATTATACTTGTTTAAATGTGATGTGTGTATGCTCATCTTTATATGGATCAATCCAAAAAGATTTTTGATAATTTTATATGTTTTTGGAAGTGATTTTTATCACTCTTTGTGTTCATGCTTAGTGTTTACATTGTTTTTCAGTGTTTAAACATGTTCTGGGTTAAAAAACATGTGTCAGAATTTTTGGCAACTCATTTTGGCGACTTGCAACCAGCCAAACCAAGCTGCGAGTTTTGGCGACTCGTTGTGGCGACTTGCCCAGTCGCGAGTTCACACAGAATGGTTTCGCGGCTCATTGGCGACTCACCCAGTTGCCAAATGCCCAGAATCAGCTTTTTAAAGAGTTTTTTTTTGTGAGAAACTTGTTTTAAACCTCTCCCATCCTCTCTTAAACCCCTCTTTCAATATTTTTATATCAAAACCCAATCAATTTGAATGGTTTTTCATTCCATTAACATCTCTAAGGTAATTTGAAACTCTTTTCTTTGTTTTGGATTCTTGGATTATGTTTTGGTGAGTTTTGTGCTCTTGGTTGAGATTTTTATCATAGGGGTTGGGAAAATTTATTTTTTGGTCAAATTTTTGTATGGGATTGGTTTCTTTTGATGATTTGCTTTGAATGTTGGCCTTTTGTGACAAAAAGAACATGTATTAAGGGTGGTTTTCATGATGTTCATGTATTGTTTCACTTTGTTCTTCATAGTGTGCATGCTTGGTGTTTGATAAAATGCCTCTTAGGTATTTTCTCGCTTGTTTGGACTCCAAAGAGTATCAAACTTTGGGGTTTCTCATGTTTCCTCATTGGGAACATGTTTGGTTCATTGGTTGTGTATTTAACACACCTTGCCCCACATGTGCATTTTTCATGCATTGGTCATGCATTGCACATAGCCACCTTTTGCACATACCTTGCTACCCTTGTCATGCATTGGTTCATACATTGTTTCTTCATCCTAGCATGTCATGTCTTAGGATTGAGCTTCATTTTCTCATTCATCTCGTACCCTTCATGCATCATTATCATTGTTCATACCTTCATCTCTTGCCCTCGTTTCTTCTTGACCCTTTGTCTATTCCTGACAAAAAGAGGGAGAGTATACTCTAGAGAGTATATCAGAGACTTTTTGTCATTTCTATATGACCCTTGTGCACATTCTTAGGGGGAGAAATTCTATTTCTCGTGCACATTTGTAGGGGGAGAGATATTCCATAGGGGAGATGCATATACCAAGAGGGAGAAGACATTGAGCTAATAAGAAAACTTTGTTTTGGTGGTTGATGTGTGATCAAGTTGCTCACATGTTTCACATTATGATTACTTGATTGCAATTTACTTATTACATTATACTTGTCCTTTTTATGACTTGCTTTACCATGATGGTCTAATGTGTTTTGTGCAAGTGTTTCAGATTACAGGTATATGTATTGCAAGTGTGTCACAGCTTCTCATCATTTTGAAGGGGAGAAAATTTTGAAGGGGAGAAACTTTAAGCACTTTTAGTTTATTTAAAATACTTTTTGTTTGTACCCGATACCTTTGTAGGTTTTTTAAGGTTCTTGTTTATATTTGTACCCATATTGCTTTTGTAAGTTTTTAGGGTTTGTTTCTATGCACCTTGTAGGCTTTATGGTATGTACCTTGCTTTGTGCAGCCTGTGTGCTTTGCTAAATCAGTACTTATAACTAAGTGTTATGCATTTTCTTCTATGTACTATCACTCTTGTGCCCTTGTAGGATTTTTCCTAGATGCACATACTTCATGTACTGTGCATTGATTGAGTGTTGGTCATTCAAGTGATTTACCTTATGTTTGTCAACTTGAATGTCCGGATGTTCATTCCAAGTGTGAATGAGCATTGTGATCACTTGGTTATAGTGATTGCCTGTTTTGGTCTTGCCATGGTTTATTGCTTTATTCCATTGTGCTTGATCGCATTGTGCTTGCTCCATATGCATTACAAGTTTTCTGCATACAATGAACTTATTGTGTTGTTATGTTTCAAGAGTTACTTGTTCTTATGGTTCAAAAGCTTCACAGATTCTAGAGTTAGGTGTGAGTGAGTTTTCCAACTGTTCCCAACTCATGCGTTAAGTCTAGATTTTGTTATAGGGTTTTGTCACGAAATAGCCAAAGGGGGAGATTGTAAGGTTGGAAAAAAAAAAATCGGAAAGGTACAGAGACAGAAGTTATTCACCTCATTTTAACTGCATGTGATTTAGGATGATCCAAGGTTGGACCAAATTTCATGAAAGGAAGAGAGGCCACCTCTTCTCTCAGATCTGTGCCAAACACCATCGGCCAAAACCTCAAGCCGACGCATCTGTGAAACATAGTCGGAGATGCCATATAGTGGCTCTCTCTATCAACCATCTTGTTGGTTTTATTCCGTGCCAATTTGCTTGTAATTTAGCACTTAGTAACCTTGTATTTAGGTGGGATTCATGTAAGGGTAGTGTGTGAAGAGAGTGTGAAGAATTGCTCAACTTTGTGCCAAGAAGTAGGAACTTTCGGCTAGGACTCGCGGCTTGCAAGTCACCAACTGCTGTGCACGTGAGAAGCATGTGGGGAGGTGAAGGGTCATGCTAGCTGTCGCACTATAGGACAAAAGTCCCAGGCTGGCCAGACCGTTATCTCGTAACTTGAACTCGCAACTTGGACAAGTCGCGAGGCCAAGCCGCCAAACAGCCTTGTTTGGGAAAAACTGTCTCTTCGTATTCCAAACACACACCACTATATATAGACCCTTATACCCACGAAATGTAAGGAGCTTCCAGAGAGAATTTTGTGAGAGAAACCTTAGAGAAAAACAAGATTGCCTCATCCCCAATCTTCACTAAGAGACTCTTCAAATTCCTCTACTCTCTTCCTCTCAATTGTTAAATCCTTGAGAGGTTCTTAGGCAAATCCTTTTCTCACCATACCCATATCCGTGAGAAGGTTTATTTGGTGCTTTGGAAAGCAGTTAGGAAGGAACCAATATTCATTGGTTGATGTTATGGTTTAGTAGTAGAATCCGGTAAGCTAGAAAAGAAAAAGGTTCGACGCAACCTCGTTGGAGCAAGAAGCTTGGAGGGCTTAGGTACCTGGGTAGATTAGGCTTGGAGGGTTTATTACTGTTCATGTATCCCAACTACATTTTCTAGTGGATTATTGATCGCTTGGAGGGCGGTGGAGAGGTTTTACGCCGAGGGCTTCGGTTTCCTCTTCGATAACCCATCGCGTGTTGTCCTTGTGTTTGCATCTCTCTTCCTTTATCTTTGCCATTTATTTTTTGTTGTGGATGTGATTATAATTGACTTAGATTGTTTATCAATTATGTGTTGGCTCATGTTCATGTTCCGCACATTAATTGTTTGATTATAAGCTTGAATTGATAATTTGTAATTTGGGGTCTAAACGTTCAAGGATGTTTTACACATATATTGAACATTCACATACATAAAAAAAATTAATGAATTAGATATATATAAGTATCAATAAAGCTCATTTGTGGAAAGTTTAGGGACTAAAATCACTCATTTGAAACATTGGATACTAAAATAGATCAATGTGGAAACTTTAGGGACACAATGTGTTCTAACCTTGTGCTACTCTCTCTCTAATTTTCTACATTCTCTTTTGCCTTTTCTTTTACATTTCTTGACTATGGGTTATGGTATCACGGAGTGAATCCATTTGGAGTTCTATAGTAAGACCATGGATTTAGTTGTAATAACACCACTTATGGAACACGTGGTAACACCACAGTGTTTCTTTTAATCCACATGACGGTAAGGCCTATATGCAACACTAATAAAGCTTAATTTCAAAACTTTAGGGACTAAAATTGCTCATTTGAAACATTAGATACTAAAAGGACTCAATATGGAAACTTTCTGGGACAAAATGTTATATATATATATATATCTATCATGATGTATTTTGTGTTGGTGCAAATACAATAATAATGGAAATAACACAATGAGAAACTGAATAATACTTCTGAATATTATTAATTTAAAGAGAAAAATTACACTAGTCTTGGGAGACTAGTCTTTTTCTTTGTGGGTTATATGACAAAGGGCAACAAATTGAAGGGGTCATTGATGATTAATAAAACCATTAAAAGCTTTTAAAATTTAACTACGACTTTCTACAACTTATTGGTGTTTTTTCTCATTTCAATTACTAATAAGTTTCAATTGAATCAATTTTCACCTATGATTTTAAAAATTGTTGCACTGGGAACATATTTTACCACTAAATTATGTATTTATGTTCAAACATTTTTTTCCCCCCTTTTGTTTTAGCTAAGAGATCAAACCTTAAACACAAACCCCAAAAGAGTGTGGATGGCATTGGGACATTGGATAGGCTTAACATTGATGTTAAAACTATACATAATGCACTAATATTGGTGGATTTAATAATAAAGTTAAAATACTAACGAGTAATGCTACGTTCACAACAAAATATAGATGTTTTGTTGTTATTAGGAGGTAAAAAAATAATGTTAGTAGTGGGTCTAGATTAGAACTAGTAATAATATACCACCTAAAATTTGTTGTAAAATTGTTGTGAACGTAACATTAGTTAATTTTAATTGTATCAATTTTTTATAATTTCTCTGTCCCCCCCATATGGAGTAGTCACCTTTTCTTATATAGATACTTGAAGTGTATTTCAGCCCTCCACTTGTACAATCACTAATCTTCATTTGAATGCTTGTCCCATTAGGGTTTTGTTGGCGGTTGTAAAATGTGCTGCAAGTTGTGAGGGTACTATTCAGAGGTCATTCTACCTTTAAAGCGACTAGTTAAGTGGGTGCTGTACATTGAATGTGGAGGTAATGAGTACCTTACCTAGAAGCTCCTCATCTTCTTTACTTGTACGTCTCTACTTCTTTCCTCAGTCTTCAGTCTTCTGGTCCAAGTGGGTTATACATAGTCTTCCAAGGAGTGCTCGGTCCTCAGGCTCCTCGGACGGCCCGCTTCTTCGGTTTCAATATCTGGGTTTTTGTTGATGTGATGGGCCAAAGCTAATGAGAAGTTAAGCCCATATTCTCCTCGAGTTGGCCTGCTTGGTGACATTTTTTCCTCAGACCTCACCTTTCCACATTAGTAATTTTGTATCTAAAACAAAATAATAGAGTTCAAATACTATTAAAAAATTTTTTATCATAAAAAAGTCATATTTAAATATATATATATATATATATATATATATATATATATATAGCCTCAATTTAGTTTTCGCCCAATACCCCAAATGCATTTGAGGATAGAATTGCCCCTCCCTTCCAACATTGTCCTTTTCAAGACGGAATAACAATCTTTAATTCATTGCATCAAAACATTTGACAATGAAAGTATGTCTCCTTTGATAGGACGGGTCCTTGAACTTTATGATAATAATTCAAATGGTTTGGAGAAAAATCGGCACCTAAGAATTTTCGTCGTTAACTTTATCCTTAGCCCTTGCCATGTGCAACTGATTTTTTTATTAATGGTCAATCACGAGGAGCACAAAATAATTGTCAATCATGATGAGCCCCACTAAAGAGTAACGCAACGAGGGCAGGGGCATTTGAGAGAGATTTTCAAGCAGGTATTGCAATAGTCGACTTGAATGTAATACTGTAATTGCACAGGATAATTTTTACTTGTAATTTCAAAAGAGCAAAGGAAAAAGCCTCAATTTAGTTTTCACCTAATGCCCCAAATGCATTTGAGGATAGAATTGCCCCTACCTTTCAACATTGTCCTTTTCAAGACGGAATAACAATCTTTAATTCATTGCATCAAAACATTTGACAATGAAAGTAGGTCTCCTTTGATAGGACGGGTCCTTGAACTTTATGGTAATAATTCAAAAGGTTTGGAGAAAAATCGGCACCTAAGAATTTTCGTCGTAACTTTATCCTTAGCCCTTCCCATGTGCAATTGATTTTTTTTATTAATGGTCAATCACGAGGTGGACAAAATAATTGTCAATCATGATGAGCCCCACCCCACTAAAGAGTAACGCAACGAGGGCAGGGGCATTTGAGAGAGATTTTGAAGTAGGTATTGCAATAGTCGACTTGAATGTAATACTGTAATTGCACGTGCGAGGACAATTTTTACTTGTAATTTCAAAATAACAAAGGAAAAGTGTCTCTTATTATTATTATTTTTTAATGAGAGATAGATACTTGAGACTGTTGGTTTCATTTCAAAATTTTTAGCATCAATCAAAAATGATGTGAGTGTGATATTCTTAAATGAGTTAAATCTACTATAATTTTTTTTTTTCACTTTCTTCAAGTTATGCATGCGATGATGCGAGAACAATCTTAGGTGAACTGTGAATGTAAGAAAATTTTGCAAAATAGAACAAAAGCGTGTACGCACAGCACACAGACGTATAAGCTTACCCGTGGAAAGTTATCATCTACATAACTGTAAGTCTGAGAAATAAAAGTAAACAAAATGCTCATCCAATTCCATCCCAAAAAATATATGTAAAATGTTCAATCTTTTTATTACATCTCCAAAGCATTTGTATGACACACATTAATGACTTTGATTAGTTGAATAAACTGGGGAAAGATAATTAAAGTATATATTCATCATAGTCAACACATATAGATAAAACACATCTTTATTTTAATTAAGGTTTTGGTTATACAGCTGAGCAGAAACAAAACAAAGAGAAAAGGAAATACTAATACATACTGATCGAGGCCTTATTTTTATCAACCTCTCAAAGCCTCAAAAACCCAAAAAAAGACTCTTTAATTACTCGTCACTCATACTTCCTACCATCTCTAGAGGGAAACGAGGTGACCCAACTGGGCAAAACACAACCCTATAATTAGTCCCACCAGGGCATGTAAATGTGCTTGTAGGATCGTCCTGAGGGTAACTATAAGCATCTTTGCACCTATTCTTGAAGAACTTTGAGAAATTGGTGGGTCCACAGCTACCAGGCCCATTAGTACAACAATACTCATTGGTCTTGAAAACTGTACACGGGTTATTGCACCCACCTGGGGTCTTCAACTCATTGGGACACTGTCCATTAATATCAGCTGTGCACTTAATTCCACGACACCCACCACTAGTTGGGCTAAAGTCCATTGGAATATTGAACCCATCAACTAGAGAAATGTCAATGAAATCCAGGTTACCAAACTGGTTAAGTGCATATTCAGCTAAGGTGTTAGGAGGGACACCCCAGCCTTTACACTCTAGGACACCACCACAATCCCCAGTTTGGCAATGGCCACGACCACTACCATCAAAGTTACAATTTGTCCTACCCCAAATACGTGCCATGGCAGTGCCAGCGGCCACATTGAGGGTCCAACTTTGGCCGCGGTCTAGGCGGCGACCACCACCTGGGCTTGCTGCCGCCCAAACAGTGTAAGGGCACTCATTGCGGATTTCAAAGATGGCTGCATGAGAGGAGATGAAGAAGAGAGTGAAGAGGAGGAATTGTATGGACAATTGGAGATTGGCCAAGGACCTCATTCTTTTTTTTTAATCTATGTAGCTGAATGGCTTTGTACTAAGCTTGTGCTTGGATCATTTGGCAGAATATTGGTGGGTTTATGTAGAGGAGGGGCGGCTAGATTTTGGATTGATGTACATTATTGTAAGTGGCGTACACTTTTTTAAAGGTAGATCGAGGCTCCTGCCTACTTCTTTAATGTGGATAAGGTCAAAAATATTAAAGTTATTGCTGACAAGACAAGACAATATAAAGAACAGCTTATCCTGTACAGTGGCCGCCCGACTTGACATTAGTCATCAATTTTGTAAATATTTTTCTAGCGTTGTTCAGGTGATCGCATGTGCCGGTCAGAGTATTCGCTTGGGGTGAGTTGCACATGCCGTATTTGCAAAATGAAAAATCAAACTGAAATTGGTACATATGTTTAAATATTTGTTTTTAGTTTTTAAACAATATTATATGTATTTTTACATATTTTTTAACCTATACATATTTTTAAAAAATACAAACAACGTTACTATAACAACATTATCAAACAACCCTTAAACTTATCTGATCATCAAAAATTAAACTAAAAGATTGTGTTAAGCTAAATTTTGAATCCACAAATAAAACCCAACAAGCATTTCTCGTGCCATGATTTGAATAGAAGGCTTTCAAAGAACAAATGTATTTAACCATGCACCATTAATTATATCGGTAAGTCTTTCATCAAATCTTTAGAGACGAATAGGCAAGCTAATACAAGCAGATCCATGTAAAATGTCATATGGGTCCGTTTGGATTGAACTTATTATTGCTGAAACTGAAAACTGAAAACTGAAAACTTAAAACACTGTAGCAAAATAATTTTTAAATGTGTAAATAGTGTCGTGGGACCCATTTTTAATGAAAAAGTTGGTAAAAAATAAAATTTGTGGGTCCGTAATCAGTGCAATACACGGTTCAGAAACAAAAAGTCAACCATTGTGGCTACTGTTCATGTGAACAGTAGCTCACAGTAGCCCCTCACACGCCTGAAAAAAAAAAAAAAAAAAAAAAAAAGAAAAAAGAAGAAGAAGAAGACAAAACGCAGGCAAAAACGCAGTAAGCTCAATCCAAACGCTCACATAATTTCATATTTTTTAATTGTCACTGAAATCATTGAATTCGGCTCATGGGTGCCTTTTGTACCCACTTTCTCATCTAGATGCCAATTTTTAATATTTTTTCATGAAGTCAGTTTGAGGCAGCGTGCCCTCCGGTCCAACCACGAGCTAAAAAGAGCCACTTTCCAAATTTTCTTGCCATTAAAATTATCTTCCTGACTAAATTTTCTTTTACATTTCTTGACTATGGGTTATGGTACCACGGAGTGAATCCATTTGGAGTTCTAAAGTAAGACCATGGATTGCGTTGTAATAACACCACTTATGGAAAACGTGGTAATACCACAGGGTTTCCTTAAATCAACTTTCTGGGACAAAATGTTATATATATACATATATCATGATGTATTTTGTGTTGGTACAAACACAATGAGAGAGAGAACACCCTTACTTGCCATTTATTTTTTGTTTTTTTGTGCACCCTTCACCCTTCATCTCCCTTTTGCGCACATCTCTAACCCAATATTTGATTCAATTCATATTAGCCCATTAATCAACACAATTAAAAGCAGTGGCGGCGCCTCGTACAGCTCAGGGTGTTCCCAGGAACACCCTGACCTAAAAAAAAAATATAATAATTAATTAATTAATTAATTAATTTTTTTTTAAATATTTGATCTGTATTAGGAACACTCTCAATCACAAAATTAGGGACACCCTCAAATTAAAAAAAAAAAAAAATTATTTGTTCTACTTTCAAGCAAATAAAAAAAAAATCCAAAAAAAAAAAAATTGAACTAAAATTTGAAAAAAAAAAAAATTGTAATAGAGATAGAGCCAAGCCCACGACAAGCCCACAGTAAGCCCAATAGGTTATAGAGGTAGCAAACCCATAGATCCTCAAAAAAAAAAAAAAAAAAAAAAAAAAAAAAAAAAAAAAACAAACCGCAATACAGAGCAAATCACTAAATCAGAAATCAAACCCACGGTCACGTCGCTCGCAGAGCAAACCAAACCCCAATACAAAGCATACCAAACCCACGGTCACGTCGCTCGCAGCTCGCTTGTCTTCGTCAGTTTGTTGTCGTCGTCGTCACTCGCTCGCCCCTCGTCGTCGTTGCTTGTCGCTCGCCCTTCATCGCAGATCGCTTAGCTGCTCCAATGCTCGGTGCTCGGTGCTTGTGCTCCCTCCCTCAAGGTATTTCTCTCTCTTTTTCTCTCTGACTCTCTCTCAGTTTCTCAGTCTCTCTCTCTCTTTATATGAATCTGAAATGAAAACTATGAAATGAAATTAATCAATGAGAGTCTCTCTCCTTATTCTTTAAGAGTCTAACTCTCTCTCTTTTGAACTGTGAGTCTGTGATTGGCTGGCTGAACCTTTACCCTTTAGCTTTATTAATATTTTGCTTTTTGCCTCTTTTTTGACTTTTTAAATTTGGTTTTACCTTATTCTTATTCATTGGTGTTGGTCAATGTGTGTTGGTGTTGGTGAGATATTGATTATCTTTTAGTGTAATGTGTATTGTGATTTGTGATTGTGAAATTTTTTGATTGGCAACTGGCTATTATGATTGAGGCATTAGGCATGAGGCTTGTGCTTGTCAGTTGAGTGGGGTGGGGATAGATGGGCACATGGGGTCGGGAGCACAATAATTAAAGCAGTGTAATGTGCTGCACATTACACTACTTCAATTATTGTGCTGCACATGGGATGTGTAATGTGCACATGGTTGGCTCTTTTAGTGTAATGTGCGCATGAGACTAAACAATATAACAAATTAAAGCAGTATAATTAATGACAAACAAATTAAAGCAATATAGTTTATTGTTACGCTAAACAACAATAATTAAAGCAGTATAATTAACCAATACATAATAAAAGACAAACAAATTAAATTATGTTAGACTAAACAACAATTAATAATTTTATAATTAATAAAATAACAATATAACAAATTATAGTTTATAAAAGACAAACAAATTAATGAAACAACTAAACAACAATAATTAATAATTTTATTAATATTTCAAATGAACTTATAGTTTATTGTTTATTCTTTTGCTAGAATTATGGACAAATATTTGATAAGAGAACCACATACCCAAGATTTATCTCTTGTGCAAGATTCATCTTCATCTTCTAAGCGAATTTGTGTTGACTTTAACTTATCTTCTTTCAAATCCTGGGCTACGAGAAAATATATCATCTTATCATCCTAATAATCATGATGAAATAAGAAGATATTATTTACAAAAAGGCCATTGTCAGCCTGTTTTACACTGTGATGATTACACTATATCATATTTTTCTGAAAAACTCCGTCGATTTATATCCAAATGGTAGGAAAAGAGATACTGGTTGGAATATAGTATAGACAAGGATGCAGTATTTTGTTTTTATTGCTACATATTTGGGAAAGATGTTGGTAAGTAAGGAGGAGGTGACACTTTTGTAACGAAGGAATTCAAACTTTGGAATCAGAAAGAGAAGTTAAATGCCCATGTTGGAGGAGTTAATAGTGCTCATAACTAAGCTGTTAAGAAGAATGAAGATCTATTGAAGGAAAAGCAACACATTCAAAGTGTTTTGGTTAAGCAATCAAATCAAGATAAAACTGAATATCGGGTTCAATTGAATGCAATAGTTGATTGCATAAGATTCCTTTTATGCCAGGGATTAGCTTTTCGTGGTCACGATGAATCTCAAGGTTCGAGTGATAAAGGAAATTTACTTGAGCTTCTACAATTTTTGGGGGATCACAATGAATCTATCAATGAAGTGTTTTAAAAGTTCTGAAAAATTGCAAGCTTACCTACCATGATATTCAAAAAGACATTGTGAATGCAATTGCACATGAAACATCCAAAGCCATCATCAAGGATCTTGACAATGGGTTCTTTTCAATATTAGTTGATGAGTCACATGATATCTCAGTGAAAGAACAAATGGCCTTCAATCTTCTTTATGTGAACAAAAAAGGAATTATTATAAAGCGGTTCCTTGGTATTGTACATGTAGCAAGTACCACTGCTTTGTCATTCAAATATGCTATTGAATGTTTACTTTTTGAACATAATTTGAGTTTATTGAAACTACGTGGGTAAGGTTATGATGGGGCTAGTAATATTCAAGGTGATATCAATGGTCTCAAAACTTTAATTTTGAAAGAGAATAAGTCAGCATTTTATGTTCATTGTTTTACTCATCAACTTCAATTGACACTTGTTGCCGTTGCTAAAAATTACATTAACATTGCTGAATTTTTTTATGTGGTTAGTAATTTAGCAACTGTTGTTAGAGGCTCTTGTAAAAGACGAGATGCTCTTCGAGATGTACAATTTGCCAAAATTAAAGAAGATTTAGAGAATGGTATATATAGAAGTGGACAACGTTTGAATTAAGAGACAAATCTTAAACGTCCTGGTGATACACGTTGGGGATCATATTATGGGACTATTCTTAACTTTATTTTGATGTTCTCTACTGTTGTTGATGTACTTAAGATTATTGACGAAGATAGCCTCTTGGACAAAAAAGTTGAAGCTCGATCTATTATGAGGTCAATTTTATCTTTGAATTTGTCTTTGCTCTACACTTGATGAAAAACATATTAGGGATCACAAATGAGTTGTCAATAGCATTGCAAAAAAAAAAAAAAAAAAAAAATAGTAAATGCTATGGATCTTATTAAAGTGTCTAAGCAACGATTGCAAGTGATGAGAGATGATGAATGTATATCTTTATTGATTGAAGTGTCTTCATTTTGTACCACACATGATATTCCTATCTTGAACATGGATGAAATATTTGTAGTTAAATACAAATTTACATCATTATCGTGTTGAGTTATTTTACATAGTCATAGATATGCAACTTCAAGAACTTAACAACCATTTTTTAGAGGCGAATACCGATTTGCTACTTTGTGTGGCTTGCTTAAATCCAAGTAATTCATTTGTGGCTTTTGATAAGGAAAAGTTGATACGTTTAGCAAAGTTCTATCTATCTGATTTTCTTAGGACAAATATCTTGGTACCTGACTCTCAACTTCAGAATTACATTTTTGATATACGCAACAATGACTTGTTTTTAAAGCATCAAGGAGTTAGTGAACTTGCTGAAAAGTTAATGAACACAAGGAAGCATGAGACTTATCTATTAGTCTATTTGCTTGTGAAGTTAGCTTTGACCCTTCCTATAGCTACTGCAACAGTTGAAAGGAGTTTTTCAGTAGTGAAATATATAAAGAATGAATTGCACAATCGAATGGGAGATCAGTAGATAAATGATTGTTTGGTTGTGTGTATTGAAAAAGATGTAGTTTGTAGTATTGATAATGAGACTATCATGCAATGATTTCAAAATATGAAAACTCGTAGAAGGTAATTGTAAACTTTATATATTTTCGTGTTTTTTGATTATTGTTGTTGTCAATATATAAAATTTTCTTTTTATTAGATTGTGTAATTTATGCTTGTTGAAGAACACCCTGGAAGAAATTCATAGAGCTGCCACTGATTAAAAGGAATAAAATAATCTCTCTCATTTTCAATGTGGGATTAAACATTTTCACTAACTCCTCATGCTCCATATTCACTCCCACATCTTTACATTTATGTTGTAATATTTATTCATTTTAATTAATTAATATTAAAATGCTCCAACATTTTGTTCTTAAGCTATTCTCTCTTTTACTTTCTATTTTTATTTATCTATGGATCATGTTATCACGCAGTGAATTTGTTTGGGGTTCTAAAGAAACACCATGAAACACATGCTGTAACACCACTTTTGTGAATACTAACACTTTACCTTTTTATTCATAAATGGTTCCTTAAATCCACATGAAGGTAACGCTGACGCAACAGTAGCAGTGAAATTTACAATTCCACATTTCTGGGCATGGTTACCATTAATCTTAAATTGATGACTACATATTTCTTTAACCCTATATTCCTTTTATTTTTTATTTTTTTTATGAACTTTAACCCTATATTCCTAGTTACTAAACCTTCAGAACATATAAACTCATGTGATCTGTCCCAAGACATGTTGCAGTTTTAAAAACACTTAGAATTTACTAATTCCTATGACAACTTACAAAAACGAATCCTCATATTTTCCCCCATACATCACAGTGGATATTACAAGGATTTCAATTGTAGTAATAAACACTATATTAATCACTTCAAAGTCTCCAAATTTACATGAGAATTCAGATTCAAAAGCTAACATGAATTACGATTTTGTTGAATACACGATTCCAAACCTCAGAAACCAATTAGTAAAGAATACCAATGGCAAATCAAGGGGTGCTAGAGAGACAGAGCAATTCGATAAATTTTAGAAAAAGCAGACCGGAAGAATTTATATATATAAAATAAAATAAAAATACTTAAGACTAGTTGCATTGTAGTTGGCAACTTGAACTCTTTAGTACTTTAAGTATAGTGCTTAAAGTATGAGAAACTATTAGGTACTCCTGGGTATAGTGTAAGTTATTTTTTCTTTTTCTTTTTCTTTTGAGAAGAAACAACAGCTTATATTAATGAAAAAAAAAATCAGTCATAGTCGACTAGAAGGACATTATTTTAGATTGTAAAATACTTTAGTGGCCATGTAAAATACACACACACACACACACACATATATATATATATATATATATCTTCTTTTGTAAAAAATTTTGGTTTAAAAAATGATTGGTGATAAGCATAATTCCAAAAAGGTGTTAAACTCATTCACATAAGGTGAAGCCATCGGTCTCAAAAAACCCATCAGCCATACTGTGCATTCAGAGAGTAAAACGATGGTATTGTAAGGATGATGAATCCTTTTTAAAGCTGACGACTTCACCTCCAACCCAATGACAATGGCATAAGACAACTAGGATGCCTAGACAAGATAAGAAGCTGACGGAAGGAAGCTGATGAGGAGAAAGGAACTTGTGACGGGCCTAGCATGGCCTTGCTTGGCCTTCATGAATGTGTATATAAGGAAACATCTTGCACCCCACGGTTAACTCTAATCAAAGGGATTCCTATAAGGAAAGGATCCTGTAAGAAACGCGTATTAATGAGGATCTTCCCTACAAGGTAAGGTCTTCTTCGCCAAGGAACGGATGTCAACTCCATGCTATTATAAAAACTCCAAAACCTTCACAAATCAAGGTACGCATAATTTACCTCAGCTCTAGCACTCTAGAGTTGTGAAAAGTTTTCTAACTTAACTTCAGAGGGTATTTGGCCGGTACCACACTGGTACTCTTGCAGGATGTTCTTTTTCTTTGTTGTGTAGGTCTTGTCTAGAGCACATGAGGATTGTGCAACTTACTGATGATTTTTGGTATCATCAGTTGGCGATGTCTGTGGGGAAAACGCTCTTGTAAGCCATACTACTACTTCCTAGACAAAGAGTTGCATGGTACTTACTCACTCGATGGTGACCGCCAACAATGTTCAAGGAGACGAACTGCGCACTATCACCCTTGAGAGACAAGTCCAGACTCTCGCCGCAGTTATAGAATGCCTCACCAAACAAAACCATGATCTAGAGGAGCAGCTACTCCAAAAGAACACGAGGATTAACACACATGAGGAAGACTAAGAAGGCACCAGCGCAAAAAGAAAGGACCAAGAGGGGCCAGAAGGTAGCAATGCCCTTAGCAGACTGGAGCGATAGGATACAAGTCGTCCATCCGCCGCAGAGACGGCCCCACTATACATGGTCGTGGAGATGCAGATGATGAAGGAATGGATGGATTTCATGATGAATGCCCTCAGAGGATGGGTGTCTAGCGACCTTGACAAGTTGGTTTATTGGACGGATTAACCTTTCACAGCATCTGTCACTTCATTCCCCCTTCCGCCGAAGTTTTGCATGCTATAGATAGAGGTCTATGACGGATCCAAGGATCTCTTAGATCACCTAGAGTCTTTCAAAACCTTGATGCACTTGCAAGGCGTGGCGGACGAGATCATGTGCCAAGCCTTTCCAACTATGTTGAAAGGTCCCGCAAGGGTATGGTTTAACAGGCTGATGCTAAACTCCATCAGCACCTTCAAAGAGTTGAGTGCACAGTTTGCTTCACACTTTATCAGGGGGCACAGGTATATGAAGTCCACTGCATGCCTGATGAATATCAAACAACGGGAGGATGAGACTCTGAGGTCTTACATCACCCGCTTTAACAAGGAGGCCGTCTCAATTGATGAAGCTGACGACAAGATACTCGTGGCTGCATTTACCAATGGGTTACGGAAGAGTAAGTTTCTGTTTTTCTTATACAAAAATGGCCCAAAAACCATGTCGGATGTACTTTATAGGGCTACTAAGTACATGAACGTGGAAGATGCGTTACTGGCCTGAGAAGAGAAACCCAAGAAGAGGGAAAGGCAAGAAGATGTGCGACAAGATAGGGGACGGAAGATGGCTAGGATAGGAGATTGACAGGAGGATAGACGTTCCAAACCCCCTACTAGGAGGTTCGCAAGCTTCACCCCGCTCAATGCCCCGATTAACCAAGTCTTAATGCAGATCATGGACGAAGGAACCTTGACATTTCTCAGCAAGCTGAAGGGAGACCCCAGTAAGAGGTCCAGAGATAAATACTACCATTTTCATCGTGATCATGGCCACGATACCTCCGACTGCTACGACTTGAAGTAGTAAATAGAAGCACTTATTAGGCAAGGAAAGCTGCAGAGGTTCGTCAGCAAGGAAAAGACTAATGCGTTGCAGGAATAGGCTGCCCAAAGGGAGAACGAGTGTCCCAGGCCACCCCTAGGAGACATAAGAATGATTGTGGGAGGAACTAAAGCTTTTGGCTCATCTAAAAGAGCTCGAAAGACTTACCTAAGGATGGTTCAGAATGTTTAGCTGACAGACTTCGCCCTAAAGATGGTGCGGATTGACAACCCCATCATTGGGTTCTTAGACGAAGATGCTCGACGTCTCCACCACCCGCATGATGATGCACTTGTTGTTTGCATATAGGTAGGGGACTATAACACACATTGGGTCTTGGTTGACAACGGAAGCTCTACTGATATCCTTTACTACCCGGCACTCCAACAGATAAGGATTGAAAGAGAATGGTTGGCCCCGACTAATGCCCTGCTCGTTGGGTTTGGAGGAACAAAAGTATATCCCCTCGGTGCAGTCACATTGCCCGTAACGATCGGTGATTACCCTTAGCAGATCACTAAGGATGTAACATTCCTTGTGGTTGAATGCTCGTTTGCCTACAATGCCATCCTAGGACGACCTACCCTCAATTCATGGAAGGTCGTGACTTCAACTTATCACTTAATGATTAAGTTCCCCACCGAGTACGGAGTTAGGGAAGTACATTGGGATCAAGTGGCGAAACGTGAGTATTACATAGCAATGCTGGAGATGGATGACCATCTGTAGACTATGAGTATAGAAGAGCAGCGGACAGGTGTAGAACTGGTCGAGGAATTGGAAGAGATACCCCTCGACAACTTTTGGCCTGGGCAGACGACCAAGATAGGCACCTTTACCAGTCAGCCAATCCGACAAGCGCTCACTGTGTTCGTAAAATAAAACTAGGATGTCTTTGCCTGGAGCCATAAAGACATGCCTGGGATCAACCCTTCAGTCATGGTGCGTGGGTTGAATGTGTCACCTTCTTTACCCCCTGTCCGCCAGAAGAAGCGAGTGTTTGCCCAAGAACGAGATTGAGCCATAGCGGAAGAAGTCCGAAAGTTGCAAGATGCAGACTTCATCAGAGAAGTATACTACCCCGACTGTCTGGCCAACATGGTGATGGTAAAAAAGATCAACGGGAAGTGGAGGACGTGCATAGACTTTACGGACCTGAAAAAGGCATCTCCTAAGGATAGCTACCCCTTCTCGTGAGTTAACGTCCTAGTAGATTTTATGGCCAGACACTAGTTGTTGAGCTTCATGGATGCTTTTTCTGGCTACAACCAGATCAAACTAGATGAAGCTGACTTCATTTGTCACCAGCCAAGGCCTCTTCTGCTACAAAGTAATGCCGTTCGACCTTAAGAACGCGGGCACAACATATCAAAGGCTCATGAACAAGATGTTCACACATTAAATTGGAAGAAATTTCCAAGTATAGGTTGATGACATGCTGGTGAAAAGCCGAAGGGAGGGCGACCATTTGGACGACCTCAGGGAGACTTTCGATACCTTCCACTTTTACAACATGAAGCTTAATCCGAGCAAGTGTGCATTCGGGGTGACGGCTAGAAAGTTCTTAGGATTCATGGTACCTTAGAGAGGTATTGAAGTCAACCCAGACAAGATCTGGGCTATAATAGAGATGACGCCACCAAGAAACGTAAAAGAAGTACAAAGCCTCAATGGTAAGGTTGCCGTGCCAAATAGGTTCTTATCAAGGGCAACAGATAAATGTCTACCTTTCTTTTACATGCTGAAGAAGTCTTTTGAGTGGACGACTGAGTGTCAATAAGCATTTAAGGATCTGAAGGCCTACCTCTCTTCCCAACCATTGCTAAGTCCCTCCAAACTAGGGAAAGAATTATTCCTTTGCTTGGCTATTTTCCTGGCTGTCGTCAGTGCTGCCTTAGTCAGAGAAGAAGACAAGGTACATAAGCCCGTATACTACACTAGGTAAGCACTTCAAGGCGTGGAGGAAAGGTATCCATCGATGGAGAAGCTCGCCTTTGCTTTAGTTACCGCGGCTCGTAAGCTCAAGCTTTACTTCAAGGCCCACACTGTGGTCTTCTTGACTGACAAGCCTCTACAGCGAGCAATGAGTAATCTCGAAACTGCTAGACGAATGGTACTATGGGCGATAGAATTAAGTGAATTTGACATATAATACTGCCCCTGTACCACCATAAAGGGACAAGCGGTCATCGAATTTATTGCAAAGTTCACCAACATGGAAGGCCAACGAGCAGAAGAACATCTTCGGTGGAGTATCCACACGGACGGATCATTTAATAAACAGGCTAGCAGAGCAGGTATTGTACTTTGCTCTCCAGAAGGGGATTAGATTGAATGCATGGTTCGTCTCGACTTCCCTACAACCAATAATGAAGCGGAGTACGAAGCTTTAGTGGTAGGATTGGATCTCATTAAAGCAGCAGGGGTCACGAGTGTGGTTATTCATTATGACTCTCAGGTCATCATAAACCAAGTGAATGGTGATTACGAATGTAAGGGTGAGAGTATGAAAAAGTACCTAGAGCAAGTAAAGAAATGGGTGGACGACTTACAGGCCTAAATCCTTCAAATCTCAAAGGGAGAGAACGAGCAAGCCAACCGTCTTGCCAAGGTTGCGTCAATAGAACACATGATCATCCCCGCCTAGGTACTTTCCTTTATTCAGCTTTCACCATTAATAGATGCCATCGATGTGTAGGAGATAGGTTTCGGAAGCAACTGGACCACACCATTATTTCCCTATTTAAAAGACGGCACATTAGCAGACGGTAAGAAAGCCGCGAGGAAGCTGAAGGTCCAAGCAGCACAATTCGTTCTGATAAAGGACGTCTTGTATAAGAAAGGCTTCTCCCACTTGAACCTAAGGTGCTTAAGCCCTGAAGAAGCAGACTTTGTCATGAGAGAAGTCCATGAGGGGATCTATGGGAACCACTCAGGGTCACAGTCTTTAGTGCATAAGCTAATTCGAGTTAGGTACTATTGGCTTACTATGAAGAAGGATGCCCAGGCTTATGTTAAAGCTTGCGACAAGTGTCAAAGATTCAGCAACGTCATAGACAATCGATAGAAGAGCTCACCCCAATGATGGCTTTATGGTCTTTCGCTTAATGGGGATTGGATATCATGGGCCTATTCTCGATAGCAATGAGACAGCTGAAATTTCTAATAGTCAGCATAGACTACTTTACCAAGTGGGTAGAAGTCGAAGCTCTGACCACCATCACAGAAAAGAACATACGAAGCTTCATCTGGAGGAACATCATTTGTAGGTATGGGATCCCCAGGGTCTTGGTCTTCGACAACGGAAAGCAATTTGACAACGACTCCTTCAGGGAATTTTGCTCACAGTTAGGAATCAAGAACCATTACTTCTCCCCTGCCCACCCTTAGGCGAATGGACAAGTTAAGGTCATGAACTGATCCTTGCTCAAGATTATCAAGACTTGGCTCGAGGGGGCAAAGGGTATATGGCCAAAAGAATTGCCAAGCGTACTATGGGCATATATGACAATAGCCAGGACGCCTACAGGAGAAACACCGTTTCAACTTGCATACAGAATCAAGGCTAACATCCCAGCTGAGGTCCGACTTACAAGCTATAGAGTGGAAAACCATGACGAGAGCAAGAATGATGAAGCTATGTGATTGTAGCTTGATTTGGTGGATGAGATCAAAACAATAGCTGAACAAAGATTAGCATGGTACCAGAACCACATGACTAAGCACAACTTGAGAGTAAGGCACATAGACTTTCGGGTTGGAAACCTCGTCTTGAGAAGGGTGACAGGTGCTACAAGAGATCCCTCCTAAGGAAAGCTAGGACCTAATTAGGAAGGACCTTACGGGATTACTTTATGGTAGAGGAAAGAAACCTACCGCTTGGAGATGCTAAACGGGCAAAAGTTGCACCACCCATGGAACACGGAGCACATGAAGAAATACTACCAGTAAACAACGGCATGAAGGACAACACCTCTCATTTCTAGTTAACTTCATTTTAGTTAATTTTTATTATCTACAGTACTTTTTAAGCCCAAAGGGAAGGTTTTTATTCTTTTAAGAACAATTTTTTGCTTATGCACATACTTATCATAATAAGAGGAGTTATTCAGATATGACCTGTGCATGTATATGTCTTTACAAAATTGCGTTTGTGACTAAGTCCACAAGTGGACGAGTTCATTATTAAGTTTATAAGTGGACGAGATCATCCTATAGGGGTGTTTTGAAATTACAAAGTCTGCAAGTGGACGCGTTTATTATTAAGTCCACAAGTGGATGAATTCATCCCATAGGAGTGCTTTGAAATTACAGTCCACAAGTGGACGAGTTTATTATTAAGTCCACAAGTTGACGAGATCATCCCATAGGGGTGTTTCGAAATTAAAAGTCCACAAGTGGACGAGTTTATTATTAAGTCCACAAGTGGATGAATTCATCCCATAGGAGTGCTTTGAAATTACAGTCCACAAGTGGACAAGTTTATTATTAAGTCCACAAGTTGACGAGATCATCCCATAGGGGTGTTTCGAAATTAAAAGTCCACAAGTGGACGAGTTTATTATTAAGTCCACAAGTGGACGAGTTTATTGTTAAGTCCAAAAGTGGACGAGTTCATCCCATGGGGATGTTTTGAAATTACAAGTCCACAAGTGGACAAGTTTATTAGTAAGTTCACAAGTGGATGAATTCCTTATTAAATCCAAAAGTGGACGAGTTCATCCCATAGGGATGCTTTGAAATTATTAAGTCCACGAGGTGGACGAGTTCTTAAACCTACAAGTGGACGAGTTTATTATTAAGTCCACCAAAGGACGAATCCATCATTAAGTCCCGAATTGGACAAGTTTATTATTAGGTCTACAAGTGGGCGAGCTTATCGTTAAGTCTACAGGTTGACGACTACGCCTAAGTAGATGGATTCATCCTAATCATTCACCCAGTCATTTAATGGACAAGTACGCTAAAAAAAGATGGACAAACATACGCATATCTCAAGATAAAGATCAACACGTAAAAACTAAAAGTGATGGATGTAAAACATTAAATAGATGCCTTTACAACAAAACCCAAAAGCAAGGGCATTTACTACTGTTTGGAAATAAGAGTGGATACATAAAAAGTAAGAATTAAAACTAAACGTTTGGGGCGTCCTAGGAATTTGGGTTCTGGGCGTTTTGAGTAGAGGAATCCGGGGCTTCCTAGGCGTCCAAGTTTTGGGTGTCATGAGTAGAAGGGCCAAGGAGAGGATTATTAGCCGACGGATCCAAGGAAGCAACGAGTCTTTCGATAGCAGGTTGAGCAAGAACCACACCGTCATCTTTCGGATCCCACTCTGACTTAGTGGAGTCATTGGTCTCCTCACTGACGGTATCGTCACGTGCAAGGGTCGTCGATAGTGGGTCATCCATGGAGACTTTGGCTAAATCCAAGTTTGGGTAGACAGTCTTGACGTGCTTCAGGCAGTCCTTAAACTTGTCACCATAGTAGATTGTGCAGGCATCAATGAAAGGCTGGGAAGCCTTGAACTCTGTTATGGCATCAGCCCTCGTCGTCTCGACCTGCCCACAAATGGCCGTCAGCTCTGCCTCCAGTTTCTCCTTGGCCTCTTGCTCCTTCTTTTGGAGGATGGATTCTTGCTTCAGTTTTTCCGTGACGACTGTCAGCTCCTTATTAAGGGTAGGAACGGCCTCTTTGTATTTATCCATCTCCATATTTTGGATTTCCTGACGCTTCCAGAGTCGACAGATCACTCCCTTTCTGACAGCACACTTCTCTTGGACTGCCTTCATGCGCATTGATGCCTAGAAGCACAAACAACTGTTAGCAGGAGTAAATACAAAATAGAACAAAGTATAAATACAAAATAGAACAAAGTATAAATACAAAATAGAACAAAGTATAAGGAAAACATTCCCTGACTAGGTCAAAGAGACCCGATGCCCTTAGGTCCCCTGTTAGCTGCTCGGCACAAGGATCCAAGTCCATCTCCTTGATGATTAACTTAATCATCTCAACGGCGTGTTCCTTGTGGTTTGACTGTCTTTCAACAGTAGGAACGCCTGACCCTTTCTTTAGCAAATGGTCATCCCTCCCATTGCTCTTTCGCTTGGACGTTCCCTTGCCAGTGATCTTTCTTCAGCACACTGCAGTTGCCACTCTCACCAAGTCTCTTTGCCTCGCTACCTCCATTTCTGCTAGGGGTAAGAGACAGAAATTAAAAAAAAGTAGACGAAAATAAGAACAATAGGAAGAAAAAAGTGAAGGCATAGGAACTTATGCCGATGAGAATATGAGTTTATTTTGCGAGTTGCAGGTGTCGGTACAGGACCACTGCAATAGGCGTGCAGTGTTTCAAGAGTAATTAGATCCCTGCATTTCCTCTCGTTAAAAGGTATCTCGAGTACTCGACAGATAAAAGCCTTTTGCTCACCAGTTACCCGTGGATGGACGCTAGCTGAAAAAGAGAAAAAGCAGACGATGTTAAACATGAGCAAATAAATGAAGGAAAAAGAGAAAATGCAGACAGTGCTAGACCTGAATCCTTGACAATACCCTAAGTATTGTTAAAACCATGGGGCATCTTTGCCTAGTTCGTCCCCTAAATGAAGAAATATCTACCCTTCCAGTTTCTGTTGGAGTTGGGCATGTCAGACACTAGTCTAAGTGTCTTTTTCCTCGTGGCAAAATGGTATATGCCCTTGGACGAGGAGATGTGTTGGGGTTTGTACCACCAAAAGAACTCGTCTAAGGTAAGTTGACGGTTCCCTCCATTAAGACGACCCCAGAGGATTTTAGCCCCTATGAATATCCTCCAAGCATTTTGGGCAATTTGGCTGATGGACAGACCAAGGTAAATGGCCAATTGACGGTGTAGCCCAGTCAAAGGCAGCCTCAATCCTGCCATGAATATGGTGTCATACATGCCAACGTTCGTGGTCTTCCTAGAGTAGCATTTTTCATACTTCCCAGGTAGACGGATTGGAATGTTGTCAAGAATTTGGTAATGGTCCCTTAAGTTATTAAATATTTTGGTCTTTATCGTCGACTTAAAGTCATTAATGGTCCATATGGCAATAAGGATAAAAGGGACGGGTAATACCGTCCCCTAGGCTTCCTGGACTTCCTTCCATGGAAGCTTCCCCGTCGCTCTCATCCTCACCTTCATTATCTTCTCCCTCTAACTCCCCTTCATTCTCTCCTTCACCTTCATCGTACTCATCCTCGTCTCCCTCTCTTTCCTCTACTTCCTCTCCATCAAAGTCTTCCTCCTCGTCAACAGGAGAATGGGCAGACAGTTCCCTTTTTGACGGCCAGGATAAGCCCTCCTCGGGCCCATGACCTCAGGGAAGACTTCATCATAGCTCGCTCCCTCACGGATTGACAATGTCGCTTCACTATCTCCTGGCATTTATTCACCTACAAGCAGCAGAGATATTCAAAGAATCTAGTTGATGGGTCTCTCTATAGAAGTAACGACTAACTAGAAAAATGGAAATAGAAAAAGAATGAAAGAGAGAAGAGGACTTACAAGGTTAGTAGACGACTCTGTAGAGGTGGCAGGATCAGCAAGTAGACGGCAGTAAAAATGACAAAATGATAGTTCTCTCTTTCTTAAGGTTTGCAAAGATGAAATAAGGAAAAATGAGAAGAGGAGGTGAACTATTTATAGGACGAAAATACACGAGAATCGAAGCGACGCTTTTGTCCAAGAAATGAGGCCAACCAACTTGTGCCACGTGTCCTAGCATTTAATGATAGCTGCTTAAGGACCCATTAATGAGCACCCTTTTTTTTTTTTTTTAAAATAAATAAAAATAATAAAAAAGCTACAAAGTAAACTCCATAACCCGTCAGCTAAAGCCAATGGATCCATGGAGTAGGGGGCAGTTGATAAGCATAATTCCAAAAAAGGTGTTAAACTTATTCACATAAGGTGAAGCCATCAATCTCAAAGATCTCGTCAGCCATACTATGCATTTAGAGAGTAAAATGACAGTATTGTAAGGATGACAGATCCTTTTTAAAGTTGACAACTTCACCTCCAGCGCAATGACAACAAAATAAGACAACTAGGACGCCTAGACAAGATAAAAAGCTGACGAGGAGAAAGAAACTTGTGACGAGCCCAGCATGGTCTTGCTTGACCTTCACGAATGTGTATATAAGGAAACATCTTACACCCCATGGTTAATCCTAATCAAAGGGATTCCTATAAGGGAAGAATCTCGTAAGATACGTGTATTGATGAGGATCTTCTCTACAAGGAAAGGCCTTCTCTGCCAAGGAATGGATGTCAACTCTATGCTATTATAAAAACTCCAAAACCCTCACAAATCATGGTACGCATAATTTACCCCAGCTCTGGCACTCTAGAGTTGTGAAAAGTTCTCTAACTTAACCTTCGGAAGGTATTTGGCCAGTACCACACCGGTACTCTTTGCAGGATCTTCTTTTTCTTTGTTGTGCAGGTTTTGTTTAGAGCATGTGAGGACTGTGCGACTTACTGACGATTTTCAGCATCATCAATTGGAGTTATTTTTTTCCAACCAGTAATGTTGCAATTAAAGAGACCATCAATTTGTAATTTTATTCGCATAACTTTGTTAATAAGTCTCATGACTTTTTTAATATAGACATTGATAATCTTATATATCACCATGTAATAGATTGGAAAAAATAAAATAAAAAAGCTCCAAATTAATATGTTTGTAACCAAACTTTATTTTTCTTTTGTTTTGTCTTTATTTTCTATTTCTTTTTATTGTTTATGGATTTTGTTATAATAGTGTTATCATATGTGTGTGTGCGTTTTATTGTAAGGCATATATTGACTCTTCAAAAGTCACAGTTGTTTTAGTAGGGTTCAAATGCATGCATGAAGTTTTATTTTTTACTTATTATTTTTTTTGTTAATAATTTGATAGTTACAATGGGAGAGGGGGCATTTGAACCTTGGATGTCATAGACGCTCCAAAAGGTGCAAGACAATTGAGTTACACATGTCAGTTGACATAACAATGCAATCATCGATTCTTTAAAAAAAAAAAAAAAAAAATCAAATAAACAAACAAATGAAATCATCTTTATCTTATCTTTTTTTTTTTTTTTTGGGGGGGGGGGGGGTGGGGTAAGAAATAGTTTTTTTTTTCCTCTTTATTTATATAATAGGTGACAAAGAGTTTGTGTTAAAATATTAAATGAAAACCACAAAGAACTAATTGGTTTCATGACTTGATAATAAAGAGCAATAATTATGGAGCAAATGTCAGAAGTTGTAAGTCTATCGTATTTATATAAGCAAAAAAAAAAAAAAAAAAAAAAAAACATACACAAGATAGAATCTCAATAATAATCTATAATCTATAATATAAATAAAATTGAAGATATTTGACTTTTGATCGATTGCATACTATTGTCTCACACAAGTTTTTGAGGCCTCACAATTTTACATGTTATTATTCTAATATATAAATATAAATATAAATATATATATATATATATAAAATTGAATTTAGATTCTGTTATGTATTTAGGGGTTTTTTTTTTTGTTAGGTATTTTGGGAGATTAAAATAGCTTTTATAAACTCAAATAATTTTTCCAAACCAGCCATAAAAGATAATGTCTCTTGAGTGCATAACCCATTGAGAATTAAAATGTTAGTATGGAGATGTTTAGGGAAATAAATCATGTTAGCAATGAGATTGGGCACGAAAATAATTAAATAAAACAAAATAAATAACAAATTAGATAAAGACAAAAAGAGTACATCAGTCTAAGTGCTCAAACGAATTCCTTGCTGATTTGCTTCTCTTCTTCTATTTTCATTTTCTTTTGTGTGTGTGAAGTTCTATTTTTTGGCACAATGGCATGATTTGATAAAAGTATGAGGAACATTCCTTCATAAGGTGACACTCATCTAGAGCTATATATATTGTAGAAGTTATAAATGAGCTCCAAGATGAACTCAACATAACTGGAGCTACTTGGGAATATTTTTGGAGATGTTTCAAAGCTTGAAATGGATTTTTGTTATTGTAAGTATTGATTACCTTAAACTTTAGGTCTATTAAGTTGTTAATTTCTATATACATACATGCCTAGTGAACCTTGCACTTGGGTTAGCGATATATGATCGTTAAATATGTTATTACTAAATCAATTGCGTTTTGATTTATATTTTATGTGTACCATTAATATAAGTTACACCACTTTAGTGCCAAAGACTTTGTAGCTAAATTGGCATCTCCACATATACAAAGTACCTGGGAGTTTAGGGGGGAAAGAGTTTGAGCCTATTTTTCTGCTAAAAGTTTTCAGTAGGTTAATCTTACATGCCAAGTTTGACAATAATAAGATATTATTTACTGATAAATCTATCATCTTTTTCCCATAAAAAGAAAATCTATAAGTTTTTTTAAAAAATATTCAGTACATTTTTTTGTTAAATAAAACTGTAATTTTGAGGACTACTGGATATATACATACTTATATATTTTACATATATTTCATAAGAATTATAACTAGTATCAGAGGTTTGAACATCCTTTTAAATTGAAATTTATATTCATGTTTTACTCGAGGCTTTACATTTGAACCAAATTAAACTTATAATATCGAATTCTTCTTCTACGTTAAGTCTGTCTTTAATTACATGTTCTTTCCTGTAAATATTTTTCAAAAAAGTTAGTGCACTCTTTCAAACAGACAGTCACAAACTAGTTTATGCTCATAAAATTTCTATATGAATATTAATCAAATAAATATATACACGTAATTCAAATATATAAATATATATATGATGAGCAAATGGCTGAAACCCATTTTCATTAGGTTTTAGATGTTAGCTAATTCTATGTCACAAACATAGTGTCTAGCTAAGGGCTGTTGTTCATAGAGAACAGGGAAGAGGGACATTTATTGAAGTTACCATGGAGAGTCTAGTTATTATTATTATTATTTTTTTGGAGAAAGTTTTAACTTATGACGTTCACTCCTATGATAACTCTTTATCATCAGACCAAGACACTAATCGGTTTTTAGTGTAGGCGGGAATTGAACCACAAATCTCTTATTCAACTGTCAAATAATTTACTAGTTGAGTTAACTGAAATCCACGAGAGTCTAGTTATTTAAAGGTTTTGTATGTAGACTATTGTAACAGTTTGTTCCAGTGATTTTTATATAGGATTGGATTCCCAGAGTAATTTTTCCATTTAATTAAAGAGGTTTTACAGTAGTTTTCCCTTTCTTAATCAAATCTGTGTGGCTTTTATTGCTTTCATTATAATTTTGTTTTAGATTTGATATTATAATAGTGATTAAGATATCTTTTGGAATACATCATAAATTGATCAATTAGTCCAGTAGGGGGTCAAAATAAAAATTTTCAACTGGTATCAAAGTAACTAAAATACATATGGATTGATACAAACCCATAAGTAGAATTCACCTTGAAAACTGGTTTGCAAGGGGAGGGTGCCTAATAGCTTATATACACATGTTTTAGCTTGTACTTAAGCAATGTGAGACACTTGGATCAAACATACCACCACACTCTACAGCCAACATCCATGATGACTTACTCTATCAAAACTGACTCGATGGTAGCCCTTTCTCTTTTTGGTGGCTCCACTTACCTACCAATTATTCAATGACTTAGCAAGAAATTTTAATCTAGCCTATAGGTCGCCTCCTTTGAGATCCGACCACAAAAGCTGCAATTCATTTGATCTCATAATCAACAAGCTACGTCTGATTATTTGAAGTGGTGGTTGATTCTGATACCAAATGATACAAATTAATCCACGTGTAGAACTCACTCTTGAAAAATGTCTTGCAAGGGAAGGGGCCCAAGAGCTTATATACACATTGTTAAGCTAACATTTTAGCCATGTGGGCTATCAGAATCATAGCATGCCACCACGGTTCATAGTTGACATCCACAATGGCTCATTTTGTCAACATTGACCCGATGGTAGACTTTTTTTTTTTTTTTTTTCCTCTCTCGTGGATCCACTCACCTATCAATTATTCGATGATTTAGTGAGACATTTTAATTTAGCCTTTAGGTCGTCCAATTTGAGACTTGATCACAAAATCACAACTCATTTGACCCCCATACTCAATGAGCTACGTCTGATTACGTGGTGGTTGTTTCTGGTAGCAAATAATACAAACCCATAGATAATTAAAACTCACACTTGAAAACTGGTTTGCAAGGAAAGGGTATCCAATAACTTATATAAACTTGTTTAAGCTTGTATTTAATCTATATAGGATACTTTGAAAAATTTAAGAAAATTTTAATGTATTTTTTGTTGGTTTTTTATTTTATTTATTTTATAAGGTATATATAATATGCTTTAGCTTTCAAACTTTAAATTTATGATGTATTTTGGTTTTTTTTTTTTAATAAGGAATTTTAATTTTATGTTTAAAGATTTAAATTGTTTATGTTTATATATATATATATATATATATAAGGAAAATATCTCATTGTATTAATATAAATGGTTGCCACAATTTACATCAAATAGGATTTGTTCCATGACAATAGGTGGGGTTTCCTCTATCCTGAAGGTGAGAAATTGATGATAACTTCCATTTTTACGGTTGCTTTCGTATTTGTTGATTTTTATTGTATGATATTGAAAGCAATTATCATTGTTTTATGCAAATGAGAAAGCAAGACGTACAATATATGCAAATTTTATAATAGTATGGAGTAATTCGATATATACTAGGTGATGATCCACATATTTGTTTTGCTTCAGAATAATTTATGCTATGATTTTTAGGTAACCCATGCCTTTAATTATAATCATGTCATTAATAATATTGTCAAAAGTCTTGTACTTTAGACATCAATTTAGGTTCAAATATCCCCTAAATTTATATATTTTTATTATAGAGTTTCAATCTATGATGTTTGCTTTTGATAATTATGTTTTTCACCAAATTAAGACATTAATTGGTTTTTAGTATAAGCGAAAATTGAACCCCATATCTCATATTCTAATATCAGAGACTTTATGAGTTAATCTGACTGAGCTCACACTTTTTTCAATTTATTATTTTAAGAAAACAACTTTATTATTCCAATAAACTATATATCAAAGGCCTAATACAAGATAGATAATTAATTACAAAACACAGTAACACACTATCGAAATAACCCAGATAATAATGTTTATATTAAATGATGTTAAGAAATGTGACTCATTAAGACTCAATTTATTTGTTTATTTTTGTATCCATTAAGACTCATATTCTATATCCTCTAAAAAGGGGAAGGAATGAGATTTTCTGCAGGGAAACAAAGATTTTTTTAATTTAGTTTTTAAACAAGTGAGTTTAATCTCCCCCCCCCCCCCCCAAAGGGAAAGGTATTAACCAAGATTGTTTTGCAGGGAAACAGCCAATTATCGAATTTATTAAGGCATATCGCTAAAGTGAGGCAATTATGGCAGAGATGGAGTATCAGGAGCTCTATTCTCTTTAGCATTGTGGTTCAGATATATTTGCTTTTTACTGCACCCCTGAGAAAGAAAACGGCAAACAAAGCTTTCATCATGATCATCTGGGCAGCTTACCTGATTGCAGACTGGGCTGCTAGCTTTGCAGTTGGACTAATCTTTGACAGTGAAGAGAAATATACTGCCTCTGGTGCCATCAATAATACTGTTAGTGTGGGTTTGGATTGCGCTCAATGTTGCGGCGCGTTTTCTCCTTTGCGTTTTTTTTTTTTTTTTGCCCGCTTTTGCTGACTTTATGGGGTAAAAATACTGTTTATGACAGTGTCATGAACTGTTCACACAATATTTAATATTAAAAATGGGTTTTACGATACTATTTACACATTTAAAAATTATTTTGCTACAGTATTTTCAACAATAATCAGTTTTTAGCGACTTTCAGTAACAATAAGTTGTATCCAAACAGACCCTTAGTTTTCTTGTGGCGACGAACCATGGTATATTTAGTACTGTCGGTTCCAGGATCAGGGATGATACTGGTCTTCTGCTGATGCCTTTTCTATTGTTACTGGTTGGTGGCCAAGACAGAATAACTTCTTTTGCTGTTGAGGATAATGAGTTGTGGATTAGGCACTTGATTTGGCTTTTGCTCCAAATCCTCACGACTTGTTTTGTGTTTTATCAATCATTACATCTAAACAACCTATGGATCCCCACAATATTTCTCCTCCTTGCTGGAACAATCAAGTATGCAGAGCGAATAGCTGCATTGTATCTTGCAAGTTCGGATGGTCTTGGATTCTCTGTTCTTAGAAGACCTGACCCTGGGCCTAACTATGAGAGATTGATGAGTGCATACACACTATAAAGGAAACAATCTTCCTATTAAAATCGAGTATGTCAATGACGTAGAGTCGGAGACTGCAGGTGAAAAAAGTTCAGACACTGTTGGCAGATTTGATTCTCATCATCTGGTGCAGCGTGCTCATGAATTCGCATATATGTACAAGGGGCTTATAGTCGATCACATGTTCAGCTCCCATAAGCATAAAGGGAGTCGAGAATTCTTCAGTAAACGAAGTGCAGGAGATGCATTGAAACTATTAGAGATCCGGCTTAACTACTTTTATGATCTTCTCCATACCAAGGTGCTGGTGGCAACCTCCTCGATGGGAATAGCAACTCGGTTTGTATCCACCGGGTTAGTTGTCGCAGCCTTTGCACTTTTCCTCATCATAGAAGAGAAGGGAACTTTCGAGCAGACGTTTGATGTCTTTGTGACCTACGCCTTGTTCTTTGGTGTTTTAGGCCTGGATATGGTAACTCTCCTCTTATGGTTTTACTCTGATTGGGCCGTGGCTTATCTTCAAAATTTTGACAAAGATTCCCTCCGATTCAAAATCATCAACAAGCTCCTCTCTCCCAAGGAGCAACCCCAATCCAAAATCCCCTCTCCTGAGAAACCATGGAGAATAAAGAAAGTGATTTCTAGAAGGTGGTGTGAAAATCTCTCACAATTCAACTTCCTAAATTATTATCATCAACAAAGGTCTCGAAGCAGAACCGGAATAAAAACCATCAGCAACATCATCAGCAACTCTAACCGTGACAAAGTGAATGGCATTCAATATTTGCAGCACATTAAGGATTTTGTTTTATTTATTTATTTTATATTATTATTGATTTTATCTTTTATTTTTTATTTTATTCTTATTTGCTGAGGGACGTTAAGAATTTTATAGATCAGAAGAAAAGTGACTTAATAATTCAGTTGAAATATGTGAGTTCTCGTCATTTTGATCCGTACCTATGGGAATTTATCTTCGACGAGCTGTTAGAGAAATCCTACTTTGCGGATGATGCTGAAGAAGCCAAGAGAATAAGTTCAGCTAGAGGTGAATGGATTCTTGAGAATGGTGACTTCGATTACAGTATCTCAAGTAAGGTATGCCTTGTGTCAAAAGTGTTGTTTATGATGAAAGCCTTCTACTGTGGCACATTGCTACTGAATTCTGCTACAACAGTGATCCATCCAGCAATCATGAGCCTTCGATTTGTGATGCTCCTTGCTTCACAAAGGGCCTCATGGCTATTAAATGCCGGAATAAAACTGATCCACACATTTGTGACGGTTTTGATGCTCGTGAATTCAGCAAGCGCCTCTCAGATTATATGTTTTATCTACTATATCAGCAACAAGGTATGATGTCCGAAGTGTCAGGAATTTCAAAACTAAGGTTCAAGGACACCAGCTCTGAAGTATCGCGGTTCTTTAGCGAATATGGACGATAAGATCTGGGACAAGGCTGTAAAAATATTCTTGAGGTGAACACATCTGTCAAACCTGTTCATGTGAAGGGGGATCGATCTAAGTCTGTACTGTTTGATGCATGCATGTTGGCAAAAGAGATTGAGAAATTGAGCCCAGACATTAAATGGAAGGTAACAAGTAAAGTATGGGTGGAATTGTTGTCATATGCTGCGAGTCGTAGCAGAGCAAAGGCCCATATTCAACAACTAAGGGTGGTCAGCTTATTACTTTTGTTTGGCTTTTCATGGCAAAGTTTGGCTTGAAAGAGCATGCTTGGGTTGAGACCCGTAACAGAGCAAAGCTGAATCTTATTAAATGACCAAATATATGCAGGTTATGTACTGAATAATGATAAATAAATATGATGTACCCTATAATTTCTTCATTATTATCTTCATCAATGGCTTAGTTACCATAAATATTATGAAATAAAATGTGTGGATTTCATTTGCTTTCATTGATACCATTGTCTTGGCCCAAATTAAATTATAGGGCAAATTACAAATTTGGTCTCTAATTTTCAGGTTGTATTTCAATTTAGTCATTGACCTTTTAATCGTATCAATTTAGTCTCTAATCTATTAGTATTGTATCAAAATAGTCCTTACCGTTAAGTAATAGATGAAAAATACTGATATGACTAGCAACTAAAATAAAATATAATTTTCTTGAATAACATATAATTTTTTGCCACGTAGATTGCCACTTAGGATACAAAACGGACTAAACTAAAAATAAATAAATAAAAAATAAAAAAGAACTAGGTGCATGCCCAAGGACAAAATTTAACTATAAAATTAGTTGTAGTTTTAGGTTACAACTTTACTCAATAGCTTTTTATTAAAGATGAATTTTGACAAATCAACCATTGGATTATATCTCCTTCTTATATCCTCATACTTGCAAAATTTATAGAAAATTAAAGATCAATAGCTATGTCATTAATAAATTGTTTAAATTGCAAGTTTTTGTAATTTAAAAATTATGCATAAAATATAAGTATATATGTTATATAGTAAATAATATCCAATTGACATATGTATTAAAAATGTAAAGAATTGTAACCAATTTTGCAACTAAACTTTGTTTCACACGCAAAAATTACCTTTAGTTTTTTTTTTTTTTTTTTAAATAATAAGAAAACATAGCCTTCAATCTATTTTTTCTTTTTGCACTTTCTGTCATCTTTCCTTACACTTTCCTTGGAAACAAGTAGACAATAATATTTCAAAACCAAATATTAAGCCTCATCACCCAAAGAGGACCCAATCAAAGGCTGCCACGTCACAATTAAAGACTAAATAAACAATTATGGACACAATGTATTCTAACCTTATGCTATTCTTGCTTTAATTTTATAAATTCTCTTTTTCTTTTTCTTTTACATTAATTTATTCCAGGTTTTGGTATCACAAATTGAATCTGTTTGGAGTTCTAAAGCAAGACCATGAAACTCGTTGTAACACCACTTGTGTGAATACTAACACTTTACCTTCTGATTCATAAGTGTTTACTTAAATCCCCATGACAATGTCAATAATGCCTACACAACAGTGCTAGCAGTGAAATTTACAATTTCACCATTGTCTGCATGGTTACCATTAATCTGAAACTGTTGTTAGTAACAATGTAACGTACATTAAAAAATAATAATAATAAATAACGAATTAAAAAAAAAAAAGTACTAATAAAGCTCGTTTTAAAAATTTTGGGGACTAAAATCGCTCCTTTCAAACATTATATAGTAAAAGGGCTCAATGTGGAAACTTTAGGGACCATTTTGTTTGTTAGATAAAAAATTATGGACACAATGTATTAGGACCTTATGCTATCCTCTCTTTAATTTTCTAAATTTTATTTTCCTTTATCCTTGTCATTTCTTGGTTATGGGTTATGGTATCAGAGAGTGGAACCGTTGTTGTTCTAAAGCAAGACCATGAAACACGTTGTATCACCACTTATGTGAATAATAGCTCTTTAAAATTTTATTTATAAGTGTTTTTTTATATAATTAAATCCACATGATGATAAGGACTATGCAACAATACTAGCAGTCAAATTTACAATTCCATGGCCATTCTTCACATGGTTATCATTAAGATTTGGCTTACATTCAGTATTTTTTTAACTGAAATCTCTTTTTGTTTTAAGAAGAAACTATCACATTATCTACTAACTAAATGAAATGTGGAGATTAAAACCCACTACAACTTGCCATCGTATATTTAAAACAATAGGAGATGTCCAGTTAAAAAAATACTTGAGGTAAGCCAAACCCTTACCATTAATCTTAAAATTTTGTTAGTCAAATACTTAAAAAAAAAAAAAAAAATGAATGAATCAGATATATAAAGTACCAATAAAGCTCGTTTGTGAAACTTTAGAGACTAAAATTTGCTCATTTGAAACATTAGATACCAAAAGGACTCAACGTGGAAACTTTAGAGACACAATGTATTTTTCTTTTTCTTTAACATTTCTTGACTATGGGTTATGATATCACATAGTGAATCCATTTGGAGTTCTAAAGCAAGACCATGAAACAAGCTATAACACCACTTACATCAATACTAACACTTTGCCTTTTCATTTATAATAGTCTCATAAATTTAAAAGATTAACGTATGAGATAAGAGTATCAATAAAGCTGGGTTTTTAAAATTTTAGGGTCTAAAATCGCTCATTTGAAACATTAGATACTAATAGGACTCAATTTGGAAACTTAAGGGACAAAATGCTTTTCTTTCTTTATTTATTTATTTAAATATGGACGTGATGTATTTTTTCTTTATGCTATTATCTCTTTTTTAACTTTCTATCTTCTCTTTTTCTTTTACACTTCTTAATTATGGGTATATCACGGAATGAATTTGTGTGGAGTTCTAAAGCAACACCATGAAACACATGTTGTAACCCAACTTTTGTGAATGCTAACACTTTTCCTTGAAATTAATTTACAATTCCACATTTCTCCCATGGTTAATTACATTTTTTTTTTTGTTGAGAGAGTTGATTTTTGAGAGAGTTTCAGCTTTCAAGTTATGGCGTCTGCTCCTAATGATAACTCTTTATTATCAGACCAAGACACCAATTGGTTTTTGATGTAGCTCTTATTCGACCATTAGAGACTTTACCAGTTGAGCTAACTAGAACCCACATGGTTAATTGCAATTAATCCTAAACTAATGACTACATATTTCTCTAAACCTTCAGAACTCTTATAAACTCATGTGATTTGTCCCAAGACATGTTGCAATTTAAAAAAAACGCTTAAAATTAAGAAAATAAAATTCCAATTCCTATGACAACTGACAACTGGCAAAAAAGAACCCTCATTTTTTCCCCTCTACATCTCTGTGGATATTACAAGGATTTCAATTGAATTAATAAACATTATGTTAATCACTTCAATCTCTTCAAATTTATAGTTACTTGGTCTCCAAACCTCAGGGACCAAGTAACTATACCAACACATAGTTCTCACTTTCTCAAAAAAGAGATATATTGATATGCCTTGCAACTTAAAAAGAAATTAAAGTAAGAGATTTGCAGCTTTCATGTAGGAAAGTAATGAACTAAGGTTTTTTTTTTTTTTTTTTTTTTTTTTTTTTTTTTTTTTTTTTTTTTTTTTTTTTAAACGGTTCAATTGTTGGGGTTGAGGGGATTTGAAACAATAAAAAGTGCTAATTGAATTACAAAACTCTTGGCATAATGAATTTAGGTAATGCAAGCGAACTCCAAGTAAAATATGGTTTTCGAGTAGTACAAAGAGATCTATGTTGCAAATTGAAGTAAAACATATGGAAAAATAATCAATTAAGAAGATAAATCAGGGGTGTCAGAGAGGAGTAATTTTTAAATACTCTCGGAGCAATGATAATAGTGCTCTTTCCTCTCATATTCATAGTGAGGTCCACTCCTCAAATTCATGGTGAATCCACCATAAGATATGAAAGAAAGGAGTACCATTTTTCAATGCTCACTACAAAAAAATGGGGCTATCCCAGCATTTGCAAAACCGCTGGGATAGCCCTAGAAAGCATTGGAATAGGCCCAAATTGCCGTGTAGTGACAGTCGATATAGGGTTGCCAGACCTGTACCAGTGCTTTTCAAAAGCGCCAGGATAGATCCCGGCGCTTTTTACACCCTGTTCTGGCATTTTTACTTGTGTTGGGATAGTCCTTATCAACAGATTTGAAGACCTGTACCAACGGATTTCAAGGCCTATACCGGCATTTTTTTTTAATTAAAAAGCGTCAGTATAGGTCAATCTATACCAGCACTTTTATTACTGTCCCTACAGGGTATTTACGGAAATATGAATACAACTTATACCAACGCTTTGAAAGCACTAGCATAGACAGTACCTTTTCCAGCATTTTCAAAAGCACTAGTATAGGTCTTCAATGGATATAATATGAATACAACCTATACCAACAGTTTTGAAAACGCTGGAATAGGTATTACCTATGCCAGCACTTTCAAAAGCGCTAGTATAGGTCTTCAATGGATATAATATGAATACAACCTATACTAGCGCTTTTAAACCGCCACAATACGTTCTACCTATGCCAACACCTTAAAAACTGCCGGTATAGGGCATATGCCTATACCCTATTCCAATGGTTTTTAAAGCACTGCAATAGGTCCTTTTTTTTTTTTTTTTTTAAATTTTTTAAAATTTAAAATTATTATTATTATTATTATTATTATTATTATTTTGGCACCTGTAATATACCTACAATACATATTTTCCAAGACATATTTTATAGCACTTGTAATGAACCACAATTCATATTTTCCAATAGCAAATACAATACCACATTAAACCAACAAACTAAATATATTTAATTACACCATATCAAAAATTACATCCCAAATTTCTAGAATGTTATACACAAAATAATACATCCCAAGTGTCTAGAATGTTATGAACAAAATAATATATTCTACACAACTATGAAGAATGTCCTGCACAAAAGAATACATTCCAATTGTCTAGAATGTTATAATAAAGTTTCCAACTATGATATGTATATATATCAAAGTTTGAAACTTTATTATAATATCAAAATGTCACAATAACTACTCCAAAATAGGGCCAACAATATCGCCTAATGCATATCATCAAATGATAAGCGCTGAGCAGTGGGAGACTGGATATCCACTGCAGAATCACTGTCACCATCCTACGAGTTAAGAAACATACAATGGATTAGTGTACTAAATAACAGAGTTAGTAGCTAAATGACACAATATCACTAGTATTACTGCCAAGTGCCACATTAGCAATTAAAACACACTCAAGTACACTTTACACTTTACACTTTGCATTTCTCCTATATGTAAACCAGGTCATTTCCAAAAGAGTGCTGAATGACACAATATCACTAGTATTGCAATTAAAACACACTCAAGTTCAATTAAATAACCTTCATCTTTCTAACTTATTCCCTTCAAGTGGGCACTCTCATGTTGCCCTATCCAACTTATTCAGCTCACTCATAAAATCATAGGTAAGGGCATAAAGCAATAGCCCCATGCATCTAGACAATTTGAAGTCAAAATGGCTGCTGGTAACGAACACTACCCCCAATAAATGAGGCAATCATCAAGTGCATGAGAAAAAAATTGAGGGGATGAACTCATAAAAGATCAACTCTTGATATAGTTAATTTGATATTTGTACTTTAACTTGTAAGTCTATTGTGTTTTCTTATTCTAACTATTCCTTTGTCTTTAATGCTTTGGCTTAGCTTTCTAACAATTTTTTTTTAAAATTTTTTTTATTTATTTCTGGACATGGGCTCATATATGAACTTTTATACATATATGTCAATGAGATGTAGGATTATATGTGTAGTATGTATCTCTAATGTGTGTAGCTTAATAAAACAGCCCAAAAACTATTGTACGAGATTAGTTGTGATTTTAGCACACCAATTGCAAAACATTCTCCATCACAACATGTCATTTGGACAAAAATTGACAAAAACATATTCACTTTTACTTTCTCTTCTCTCACTAATAAAGATATATATATATATATATATATGTGTAAATAGAGTGGTGTAGGGATATTAGGCCCGGAAGTCTATTATACATTTGTACATTGGGCCTATGGCCTAAGATGAGGATCAGGCCTAGTCCGAGGATAAAGAATCTTCATCATTGGAAACCATGTTAGCAAATAAAAGAGTTGGTTTTGGCCATAAAAGCCCAGTGAGACAAGCCGAGGACAAATGTCTCGGCCGACTATGGCCGAGGTTAGGATAAATGGCTTACTAAGGCAAGAGAACCTCCCAAAAAGTTCTGTCGGTATGAATAGACGTTGTAGAGACATTAGACCGAGAGAAGGCTTCAGATACCTTAGGAAGAAAGCTGTCACCACCACATTTAATGTTCTGCAGCTACCTTTCTAGCTGCATTAATGTGGAGAAGACACCTGAACAGTACAAGGTTGGCTGCCCCAAGACCTACACAACCAAAAAGGGTGTCTGATGGGACAAGCACTCAAGTGGTAACGCAGGTGATCAACAAGTGTAGGATCATGATGCTTTAGAAGGAACTATATATGGAAAGGGGTCCTTCATGGAAGGGGGATCGAAAAATCAGAGGGAAAAACACCATAGTATTCAGAAACCAAACTTATAACCCATTTTGAGAATAATAAATAAGAACAGTGCACCTCGGATCTTGCCGAGGACCATTTTTCTTCAATATAGTCCCATTTCTTTTCATTCTCCTATCATTTGAATCTATTCCAATGTTTGTTTAATCAAGTAAAGCCCAATTTTCCAACCCATTCTCTATAAATTTATTGTTTTGAGCTTTTTGGGCTTAAGTCCCTCCACGTAGCAGGCTACTAGCTCAAATTTGGTCCTCGCAATTGGCGTATTTTGTGGGAAAAACTGGGGTTTACAGGGAATTTAACTTTCAAAGATGGTAGGATCAGGTCCACACCAGGCAGAGTCTATAGGGTCTCAACGTCAAGATCATTTTTGTGATCTTGAACGGCAAAGGGACCATGAAGGAAGTATACATACTACCCATACTATTAGAAGCCAAGCACGGGGCAAAAGCCACGTCTCTCAGGAGGAGAATGCCAGAAACATGCAGAGGGAGATTGATCATTTAAAGAGAAGTTTGCGTCATGAACGGCGAAGGCGAGCTTCATCCCATCCTGAATTCTCTTCTGGTGACGAGGAGGATGGTAGCTATAGGCGCAGGTCAAGAACTCCACCCAGTGAGTCTTTCTCATATGACGAGGATTATCATAATGAGTGGAAGGATAGAAAGTCATCCTCGGTTGGCTTGGGAAATGTCGCTGTGAGCAGAGCGCTCAACCAGATCTCCAGGTCGCCTTTCACACGCTAGATCGAGAGAGGAAGGCTTCCTCAACAGTTTTCTCAACCCACGTTCACCCTATACAATGGAAGAATAGATCCGGTGGAGCATGTTAGCCATTTTAATCAGAGGATGGTCGTACACTCCAAAAACGAGCCTTTGATGTGCAAGGTATTCCCATCCAGTTTAGGGCCTGTGGCGATGAGATGGTTTAATAGTTTGAAACTAGATTCCATTGATTCTTTCAAGGAACTTACTCAAGCGTTTGGATCTCGCTTTGTCACGTGCAGAAGGGTTCCTCGACCTTTAGCTTCTTTGTTGTCATTGTCCATGAGAGAGGGAGAAACCTTGAAAAATTATTCGTACAGATACTGGGAAATGTTCAACGAGGTTAATGGTGACTTTGATGACGTAGCCATTAGTACTTTCAAGCTCGGCCTGCCAACCGAGTATGGTTTAAGAAAGTCTTTGACTGGGAAGCCTGTCAACGGTATACGCCAACTCATGGATCGAATTGACAAGTACAAGAGGGTTGAGGAGGACCAACAGCAAGATAGGGGAAAGGGTAAGGTTATCCCTTAGGAGAGGAGGGATTTCAGGTTGGACCGTTACAACAACAGACCTCGTAGGGACTTTGCTGGGCAGTCTGAGTTTGCAGCCCCTCAGGGGGTGAATATTGTATTCAGAGATCCAGTGCACCAAGTGTTGGAGAAAATTAAGAATGAACCATATTTCAAATGGCCAAACAAAATGAGTGGAGACCCTTTAAGGCGTAATCAAAGTCTTTGCTGCCAATACCACTAAGAGCGAGGGCATACCACCGAGGACTGCCGTACATTATGGAATCATTTGGAGCAGCTAGTTAAAGAGGGAAGGTTGCAACATCTTTTGAGCCGCCCAAGCGGACAGGGAAACCAATCAAGATCTGGGACATAGAGGAATGTTTCTTCAAGGTCTCCTATAGGCATCATCAATGTCATTTTCGCTGCACTTGGGAGGACTGGCTCACAACCCTCTAAAGTAATATCTATAGCTTGGCTACCTGCTGAGGACATTAATTCTGGACCAAAGAGGGCCAAAGTAGAGATTCGACCGGCATTAAGTATTCGACCGGCATTAAGTTTCATGGACGGAGATAAGGTAGGAACCATCTAGCCATATGATGATGCTTTAGTGGTAACTTTCAGAATAGGAGGATATGACGTAAAAAAAGTGTTGGTGGATCAGGGCAGCGGTGCAGAGATCATGTATCCTAATTTGTACAATGGGCTGAACTTAACAACCGAGGATTTGATAGCCTATAATTCCCCGTTAGTGAGTTTTGATGGGAAAGTTGTCATTCCCAAGGGACAGATTAGGTTGCCTGTACAGGTCAGCTCAAAAGTAGTTGAGGTAGATTTCATTGTAGTTGATGCTTTCTCTCCTTACACGGCCATAGTTGCCAGACCTTGGCTTCATGCACTAGAAGCTCTTTCTTCAACTCTGCGCCATAAAGTGAAATACTCGTAGGGAGACTGAATCGAGGAGCTGGTAGGGGACCAATCCCTGGCTCGACAATGCCTCGTGTCTGCAATTTTGCATTAGCCGATGGCAGAGTCCACAGCCTCAGTTAATGACGGTTTATAACAATCAAAGTCTACGAAGTTACCTGCTAATGTGCTGGCCGAGGAGGCTGAGTGTGAAGATCTTGAGAGATTTTCAATAAGTGATGATCCGGAGAGGTTTTTTCAGGTTGGTGCACAGTTACCATCTCAGGAAAAGGGTAAATTGGTGGAGTTTCTTAAAAGGAACGTTAATGTATTCACTTGGGATGCTTATGAAGCTCCAAAGGTAGATCCGAGCTTCATATGCCATCATTTGAATGTGAATCCCTCAATTACCCCCAAGAAGCAACCACCTCGGCGTTCATTCAAGGAACACTTTGATGCTGTCAAGGACGAGGTAAAGAAGCTTAAGCAAGCGGGGGCTATAAAAGAGGTTTTTTATCCAGAGTGGTTGGCTAACATAGTGGTGGTAAAAAAGAAGATAGGGAAATGGCGCGTGTGTATGGATTTTACGGACTTGAATAAAGCCTGCCCAAAGGACCCTTTCCCTATGTCTCAAATAGACCAGTTGGTGGATGCGACAATGGGTTATCCTTAGATGAGCTTTTTGGATGCCTTTCAAGGTTATCATCAGATACCTTTGGCTGTGGATGACCAAGAGAAGACAGCTTTTGTCACTCCTTCTTGGAATGATCATTATAAGGTGATGCCGTTTGGTTTAAAAATGCAGGGGCTACCTATTAGAGGATAATGACCAGAATGTTTGAGCCTCAGTTAGGGAAAAACATCGAAATTTACATTGATGACATGGTAGTGAAGAGTAAGGTGGAGTCTGATCATGTTAGTGACCTCAGAAATATTTTTGATATCTTGAGAAGACACAAATTACGACTTAATGCCTCTAAGTGTTCTTTTGGTGTGGGATCAGGGAAGTTCCTGGGCTATATGGTCACACATCGTGGAATTGAAGTCAATCTTGACCAGGTTAAGGCAATTAACAACTTGCAACCACCTTGGAACCCCAAGGAGGTTTAGAGGCTCACAATGATGACTGCCGCCCTAAATTGATTCATCTCTCGTTCGGCGGATAGGTGCAAGCCTTTCTTTCCGTTATTGAACAAATGGAAGGGATTTGAATGGACTGAGGAGTGTGTTCTAGCCTTTCAACAATTGAAGGAGTACTTATCTCGGCCACCCATCATGTCTAGTCCCAAGGTGGATGAGGTTTTGTTTGCCTACATCGCAGTGGCCTCCCATGCTGTGAGTTTGGTACTAATACAGGATGATAATGGTGTGTAGAGGCCGGTTTATTATGTAAGCAAGTCCTTGCATGAAGTCGAGGTACGTTACTTACGATTAGAAAGAGCCATTCTGGCCGTGATGCATGCTACATGCAAACTCCCCCACTACTTTTAGTCACATACAGTGGTTGTCCTGACTCAACTCCCACTTAAATCTCTGCTTTGGAGTGCTGATTACACAAGGAGAGTTGCGAAATGGGGGACAATTCTAGGGGCTTTCGATATTAAATACATGCCTCACACTTCGGTAAAGGGTCAGGTCCTAGCCGATCTAGTAGCCAAGTTCACTGAAGTTCCAATAGAAGAAAAGGCCAAGAAGCAGAACATGGACGGAAAATCGGTTAGGGTAATCTCCACACAAGAACCTTTATCCTGGAAGATTTACGTAGACGGCGCAGCAAATCACAGGGGATCTGGTGTGGGGATAGTCTTGGTATCTCCAGCGAGGATCATGATTGAGAAATCCTTGAGATTGGGCTTCTCAGCTACAAACAATGAAGCTGAATATGAAGCTCTGATGGAAGGGATGATTATGGCACAGAAAATGGGTGGAAAGGTAGTGGAATTGTTCTCTGATTCAAGATTGGTTGTTGGCCAAGTCCAAGGGGAGTTAGAGGCCAGGGATTATAGAATGCAAGAATACTTAAACCAGGTTAGACATTTACAATCTAAATTTGAGTCTTTTTCTTTCTTACATGTCTCTAGAAGTCAAAACACACATGCCGACTCTCTTGCCACATTGGCCACATCCTCGGCACAAAGTTTACCTCGGATAAGGACTTATGTAAACCTACCAAGGTAGGAAAAACTATGGCTCATATTCATCAAATAAAGGCGGGTCCTAGCTGGATGGATCCCATTGTATTGTTTCTCAAGGAAGATGTTTTACTTGAAGATAAGTCTGAGGCTGACAAAGTGCGAAGAAATGCTCATCGGTTCTGGCTATCTGAGGACTAGAAGTTGTATAAGAGATCTTTTTCTGACCCGTACCTTCTGTGTGTACACCCAGACGCGATTGAGCTAATCTTGGAAGAATTGCATGAAGGAATTTGTGAAAGACATTCAGGGGGTAAGTCTCTATCACATAGAGCTCTTACACAAGGTTACTAGTGGCCGAGGATGCAGAAAGAAGCACAGGACTATGTAAAGAAGTGTGACCAGTGTCAGAGGTTTGCCTCAAACATTCACTAACCTGGGGGAGTTCTTAATCTTTTGTCCAGTCCTTGGCCTTTTGCACAATAGGGCTTAGATATTGTAGGCCCTTTCCCTAGGGCAGTAGGGAATAAGAGGTATCTATTAGTCGGCATAGACTATTTCACCAAGTGAGTTGAAGCTGAACCGCTTGCGAATATCATGGATGTGGATGCCAAACGATTTGTTTGGAAAAACATCGTTATTGGGTTCGGAGTCCCCCATACTCTTATCTCAGACAATGGACTCTAATTTGACAGCAAAGCATTTAGGAGATACTGCTGCGATCTAGGCATAAAGAATAGATATTCCACCCCGGCATATCCGCAGGGGAATGGGCAGGCTGAAGTTGTGAATAAAGTCATAGTAAGCGGACTCAAAAAGAGGCTGGATGATGTAAAGGGGAAATGGGTAGAAGAATTGTCGACTACACCTCGAAGGTCCACAGGAGAAACCCCATTCTCCATGACTTATGGGGCTAAGGTCGTTATTCCTCTAGATATGGGATTCCCCAAGCTGAGAACAAGTTCCTTTTCCCCGAGCAGTAACGGAGAATTGTTGGAAAGGAGCTTAGATCTAATTGAGGAGCGAAGAGAAAATGCCATGGTTCAATTAGCATATTATCAGAACAAGCTCAAACAGGGATATGATGCCAATGTGAAGCTAAGGCCGTTGACAGTGGGAGACTTGGTCTTAAGAAAGGTTATGGGGACAGCCAAGAACCTAGCATGGGGGAAATTGGGACCTAACTGGGAATGGCCATATCGTATAACATCAGTTGCAGGGATACGTGCGTATTATCTTGAAGATCTAGAGGAAAAAGTTGTACTTCGTCCCTGGAATGTAAATAATCTTAGGAGGTACTACTATTAATAAAGGGTTCCTTCACCCAATTTGGGTTCATTATATTATGTGCCACGGTATTTTCATCATCTATATGAGTATCAAACAAAACCTTGGTCATGCCTGGATCCTCGAACCACATACCTTGGGAAAATTGATATCCTTCAATTATTTTTCTAAGTGTTAAACAGAACCTAAGCTATGTCTAGTTCCTCGGACCATCTGCTATGAGAAAATTAACACATTATGACATTTATATGAGTATCAAACAAAACCTTGGTCATGCTTGGATCCCCGGACCACATACCTTGGAAAAATTGATATCGTTCAATTATTTTTCTAAGTGTTAAACAGAACCTAAGCTATGTCTGGTTCTTCGGACCACCTGCTATGAGAAAATTAACACATTATGACATCTATATGATTATCAAACAAAACCTTGGTCATGTCTGGATCCTCGGACCACATACCTTGGGAAAATTGATATCCTTCAATCATTTTTCTAAGTGTTAAATAGAACCTAAGCTATGTCTGGTTCCTCAGACCATCTGCTATAGGAAAATTAACACATAATGATATCTATATGAGTATCAAACAGAACCTTGGTCATGTTTGGATCCTCAAACCACATACCTTAGGAAAATTGATATCCTTCAATTATTTTTCTAAGTGTTAAACAGAACCTAAGTTATGTCTGGTTCCTCGAACCATCTGCTATGGAAAAATTAACACATTATGACATTTATATGAGTATCAAACAGAACCTTGGTCATGCCTGGCTCCTCGGACCACATACCTTAGGAAAATTGATATCTCTCAATTATTTTTCTAAGTGTTAAGCAAAACCTAAGCTATGTCTGGTTCCTTGGACCATCTGCTCGGGGAAAAGTTAACACATTATGACAACTATCTAATTATCAAGGAAAAACTTGGGCATGCTTGGATCCTCGAACCACATGTCTTAGATAGGTTAATTTCTTCCTTTAGATGATTATATGTTAGGGCAAAACCTTATTGATAACAGACTTTGGGAGTTGTATATATTTATATATACCAAGTTAGTTTCCTCAGTTAAACACTTTGGTAAAAGTTCCAAATGAATGCTTATGAGCATCACTTAAAGAATTTATAGATATACCTGTATTTGTGTAAGAATTGATTAACTTTTTTGACATTCGTTAGCGCCACTTAAACCGGTATGCATACTACAACATTGGGCATATTCATACAATTAGGTTTATGCTTTGCCGAAATGGTTAGCTTAGTAAAATTCAGTCACTCTTGCTACTTGTCATATGAAGCAGGATTATTCTGCTTTATTCATGTAAGTTAGTGAGAAAAGAGTTATCTCATCATTATTTTTATCAAGTGTTAATCAAGATGGAAATGATATCAAATTCATTACAAGAATCATAAGAAGAAAAGAAACATCCATAATTATCATTGATAAAAAGCCTTCAAAGGCAGTGGGACAAGTACAAAAAATATATGTCTAAATTAAGTACAAGCTGGGATGGTGAAAAAGAAAGTACGGAGACCTATTTCTTCATCTTTATTATAAGCTTGTCCTTTGAATCCTTAGGAGGTTGGGTGCTAGTTGCCATTGTAGTGCTTACTGCCATGGTGGTCGCTCCAGCTTTATCCTCGAGATCCTTCTTTAGGGGTATGGTGAGAGTTGCCAATACCAACTCCATATTTTGAGAAGTTTCTTGGTCCTTGGAAGAATCCTTTGGAGCAGGAAGAGAGGGGTCAGCGCCTTGGACAGTTTCTCTGTTGGTCTCCTTTGTCTTTGAGGTATCCTCGGCCTACCCCACCCCTTCTGTAGAAGTGTCAGCTGCAGAAGGAGCCGTGGATAGGCCACCTTGAACCTTCTCGGCCTTCGAGGATGCTGGGTTAGCTTTGGAATCTGAGGAGCTTTTAGGGCGTATGGCTGGGGGGTAGTAGACGTTTTCTAGCCTCCTAAGCACAGAGGAAGCCTCAACCCCAGCTTGATTGAGGGCTTCACCCCATGACAGGGCGCAGTATGTTCTACATATGGTCGGGACCTCGGCCCTAAGGGTGTCCTCGGTCTCGGCCACCCCGACCTCGTACCCATATTGCTCGGCTTCATCCTTAGCTTTCTCCACCTCTTCTTTCGCCTTCTCGGCTAGAGCCTTGGCTTTCTCAACCTCCTCTATTTTCTTTTTCAACGCTGCAATTTAGGTCTTGGAGGTAGCTAGTTGGTCCTCAACATTTTGCAGTTGTAACCTTTGGGTCTCAGCCTGTGTCTCAGCGTTTTCTAGGGCAGTTGTAGCATACTTTCTTTCCTTCTCTTCCTCCAGTAGTTTCTTTTTTAGCTCTTCCACGCTCCTCTGTGCCACTTTGGAGGACTCCACGGTGGTCTTGCATCTCCCTTCCTCCTCTATCATCTGTCGATGATAAGAATTGGTCATCTTTTCAGCTCGGAAGGAAGCTTGAACAGCCTGCCAAAGAAGATCAATGGGTTGGATAAAAAGAATACATGTAAAAAACAAAAAAAAAAGAGTTTAAGTCATACCATGGCCAAGTATCTTTTGAGGTAGAGGAAGACATCAGGCCTTCTCATGGACCGTAGCTCGTCCATATCTCCAGGAAGCAACAGGGCTTGCTCCACTGCATCGGCCACGTAGCCGGCCCTTCCACCTTGAAAGTCTCTAATGGAAGCGTTATTTAACAAGGGAGCCCCATGCAAAATGGGGGATGGAAGCCAGGCTACAAGCTCAGGCAGAGGATCATCCTTCCTCTTACTGCCTCTCTGCCCCGTTTTGGATAGTTTGGATACTCGTTGAACCTTATCCTCGTGAGCGGGAAAGGTTTGCTCAACTTCCATCACATCTTTCCCTTTTTGCTCCCTTTTTCTCTTCAGGTCAGCTGGTTGGGGAGGGGGCAGAGCAGGTGGAAGACTGGGAAGCTTGGCACGGGTTGACTTTCCTGGGGCATCCTTCCCAGGTTGGGACTCCATCAAATCCAACAAGTTGGATTTGGGTTTGCGTTGAATGCCCATCTTGTCAATTAGTGGTGAGAAGTGTGGGCCGAGGTTAGGAAAAGAAGTCTCCGGGGACAAGGCTTGGTTGAAAACTTCAAATTCGTCCTCAAAATTGGTCACTTCTACCACCTCTTCCTCTTCTAAATGAGTGGTACGAGATGAAGTGGTAGCACTGGTAAATGGTTATGATGATGAAGCTCCTACTTTGGGTATGCCTTTAAATATAGGAGTAGTGCCTTGGGAACCCTCTGGTTCTGGATGAGGATGAAGAATAGGTTATGTGATGAGGGTACCCTCTGGGATTGGAGCGCCCGCGGGAAGGAGAAATCCTTCTATAGCAACACTAATTCGACGAAGGCGTGGGTCGTGAGCTTTTATCAAACACTTGGGCGCCTGAAAAGCACGAGAGATGGGTGTGATTCCCAGTATCACATGAGCCGCCCGAAGTTGACCGTCATCTTCGTTTACGAACACCTCGGCTTGAAGAATTTTGTCAAAGCCCTCCTTGTTAACCAAACTTAAATATGGCTTGGTGGCGTGTCTATCTGCAAAAGTAATGAGGTATAGATCATTAAAAGCAAAATAACACAAAACACAATAAGGTAGAAAGTAAAACATTTTTCCTACTCCTAGAATCACACCTGGTTGTCCCTCTCTTGTCAGGTAGGGAAGGCCATCGTGCCATTCCCCTGATACAATTAAAAAATCCTTATTTAGCCCTTTACTAGACTCGAGAAGGCACTGTATGAGCCTGACTTCGGGCACCCTCGTCTTCAGGTAATGCCCTTTCCCCTTTAAATGGTGGAGATTGTATACCCAACTGACATCATGGTGGGTTAACCCTAACCCCATTTTTTCGTTTAAGGCATCCATGCAACCTAATATCCTAAATACGTTGGGAGCACATTGGGTGGGTGCTAAACAGTAGAACCTAAGGTAGTCCCTCATAACTGTCCTCATTGGGATTCTCATGTCGCTTTCTATAAAGGCAATCATGGGAATCGCAACCTCACCTTCCTGCCTTCACTCGAACCACTCCCCTTCCTCACAATATCTGAGGTTAACGTTAGGAGGGATCCTGTATTGAGCCCTAAAAATAGCCATATTCTCCTCGAAATCTACTAAACTCTTAAATCTACCCATTTCTATAGAGGAGGAATAAGAACTAAAGAGATCAAGGAAGGAGAATGGAGCCGAGGATAAAGAAAAAGGGAAAAAATGCGTAGAGAAGAAGAACATACAGAATAATAAAAGGGAAAAGTTTGAGAGGACTTACAGGAAGAGTAAAAGGGGTCCTTGGATAAGCTGTTGGTATTTATAAGGGCACAAGTGTGTTGAAAAAGTGTACAGGTTCAAGGTATGTGCGCTAGAACAGATGGAATGCTAAGATGAGAGAAGAAGTTGATTTGTAAGGTATTTATATCTAAGAAGGAACAAAAAGTGGGAAAACTCCCGCTCGGTACCCAATAAAGCCGTCGACTGTTGGATTTGCATCGCATTGTAGAACGTGGAGAACATAGGGCCGCCAACATTAAATGAAGAGCATGTCTCGTAACCCGAAGTGACAGGAGCAATTATAACAGTGCATTTATGAGCGGCGATGGGGTGAGATGGGTACCAGACAAACCTGATGACGTCAAAATCCTCCTTTCTTCTCGAGGAGTCAGAAAGAAGAATTTCAAGGGGCTATTGTAGGGATATTAGGTCCGAAAGTCTATTATACATTTGTACATTGGGCCTATGGCCCAAGATGAGGATCAGTCCTAGTCCGAGGATAAAGAATCTCCATCATTAGAAACCGTGTTAGCAAATAAAAGAGTTGGTTTTGGCCATAAAAGCTCAGTGAGACAAGCCGAGGACAAATGTCTCCTCGACCGACTATGACCGAGGTTAGGATAAATGGCTTACTAAGGCAAGAGAACCTTCCAAAAAGTTTTGTCAGTATGAATAGACGTTGTAGAGACATTAGACCGAGAGAAGGCTTCAGATATCTTAGGAAGAAAGCTGTCACCACCGCATTTAATGTTTTGCAGTTACCTTTCTAGTTGCATTAATGTGGAGAAGACCCCTGAACAGTACAAGGTTCGCTGCCCCAAGACCTATACAACCAGAGAGGGTGTCTGATGGGACAAGCACTCAAGTGGTAACGCAAGTGATCAACAAGTGTAGGATCAAGATGCTTTAGAAGGAACTATATATGGAAAGAGGTCCTTAATGGAAGAGGGATCGGAAAATCAGAAGGAAAAACACCATAGTATTTAGAAACCAAACTTGTAACCCATTTTGAGAATAATAAATAAGAACAGTGCACCTTGGATCTTGCTGAGGACCATTTTTCTTCAATATAGTCCCATTTCTTTTCATTCTCCTATCATTTGAATCTATTCCAATATTTGTTTAATCAAGTAAAGCCTAGTTTTCCAATCCATTCTCTATAAATTTATTGTTTTGGGCTTTTTGGGCTTAAGTCCCTCCACGTAGCGGGCTACTAGCTCAAATTTGGTCTTCACAAGTGGTAAAAGAATAATGTATGAGATACAGGAGTAGCCATAGTTGTATAGTACACTAAATGTTGAGCCATCTGATGACTCGTTAAAATTCAAGTAAAAATTATCAAAATTTTATGTAACATTAAGTTTAAGTTAAAGAGCCATGCTTACTATTGTCTACACATCTTGTGAGTGAAGTGATTAAGGCATGTAGTGGGGGACATTTGGGTGGTCTGCAACTAGGTGTACAATGAGGCACACATGTGATGTCCTATATCTGACCCTCATGGGTATAATCTTCAATGAGTTGTTCAATGAGGCATTCCACTTACATGGTACAGATTTATGGTTATTGAAGATGTCACTGTGTTTTCAAGGAAAAAGAAAGCACGGTGTTTGCTGTTATCATGGAGCCACAATCTACATTACCATATTTGATAAACATGCACATGCATATATCTAATTAATATGACACACAACATACATTGTAATTCAAACTTCTTACCATAGACATAGTGGGAAACGATGGACACTGTACCAACTGAATGAAAAGACAGTGATAAGGGAGGGAAAGAGTCCAAGGATGGCCATAGTGGCTGTGTTGTTGGAGGTGGTGGTGTCGGTGGTAGAAGGCAAGGGCGATGGAGTGTGAGGGAGAGTGAGGAAGAGAGTGAGGCAGAATGAGGTTGTTGGTGGATTGTTGGACCGGCGGCGGGGAGGACAGTGGTGGCTTAGCAGTCTGAGCAGCAAGGGTACGGAGACGAGATTGAGGGAGAATGAGGTAGAGAGTGTTTAGGTGGGCAGTCCAATGGTTTAATTTGGTGGGAACCGAAGAGTTTTAGAGGGAATTCAGAATTTTTATTGTTACAACATTTTGACCTATTGTGACGACATTCAGAATTTTAAAGCTGCTGCAATAAAGAAAGAGTAGGCTAAGGTTTATTATGATGGGAATATAACTTGTTGTGGCGAAAATTAAGCCTGCCTTAATAGCTCTTTACAGATTTTTTTAGTAAAATAATATTTAATACTTCAAATTAATAAAATATAATTTAATAATTAAAAAATATATAATTTAATCCTACAAATTAACAAATATATAATTTAATACTTCAAATTACTAAAATGCAATTTAATACTACAATTGTCAATAAAATATAATTTACTAATTAATAAGAATATAATTAATACTTCCAATTATGTAAATATATTTTAATACTACAAATTATTTGAGTATAATTTAATAATTAATAAGATTTAATATAATACTTCAAATTAATAAAATATAATTTAACACTACAAATTAATAAAATGAAATATATTAATTAATAGAAATATATTTTCATAATTCAATTAAACAAAATTTAATTGAATTTAATACTTCAAACTAATTTAATATATTTTAATTTAATATTTCAAATTAATAAAATATATTCCTTGCTACAAATTACTAAAATATGATGTAATAATTGGAAAAAAAATTGTAAGATGAGATTGGAGGACCAAAAAGTTCAAATATAATTTAATAGTACTTTGGAATGACTAAAATACCCCTAAAACTAAAAGAATACCAACTTACCTACATAATCATAGAAAATGACCAAAACACCCCTACCACCCAAAAAATGGCTGAAACACCCTCGAAGCAAGAAAAATAGCTGAAATACCTTTGAAACCTAAAAAAAGACCACAATACCCTTGAATCCTAAGAAAACACCAAAATTGAAGGAAATATAATGTATTATTCAGTGAAAACGACTGAAATACCCCTAAGACTAAAAGAAGGCCAACCTACCCCACAAACTCAAAAAATGGCAGAGACACCTGTACCACCCAAAAAATGACTAAAATACCTCCGAAGCAAGAAAAATAACTGAAATACCATTGAAGCCTATTAAAAAAAAAAAAAAAAACCTAATTTGGAAGAAATATAATTCAATATTCATTTGTAAACGACTGAAATACCCCTAATACTGAAAGAAGGCCAACCTACCCCACAATAAACTCAAAAAATGGCTGAGACACAAAAATACCCCTGACAGCTAAAAAAGAACCAAATACCCATAGGTAGGGGTGGCAAATGGGCAGGTTGGTTGGGTGTGTAATTACCAATTTATCCATCTATGACCCGTTTATATATAAGTTAATTATCCATTACCAACCCAACCCATTTAATTAGTAACCCACCCATTTAACCCAATATGACCCAAATACCTCTAAAGCTACTTGAATACCCTCTTAACCTCCAAAACTACCAAAATACCCTTAAATATCTAAAATGACGCAAATACCCCCACACTTCCAAAATTATCAATATACCCTTGGACATCCAAAAGTATCCCCAAAATCTCTAAAATGAGCAAAATACCCATGAAACCACTAAAATAGTTTTAGGGGTATTTCAGTCATTTTTAAGGTTTAGTGAGTATTTTGGTCATTTTTTAGTTTTAGGGGGGGTATTTTGGTCATTTCTTGGGTTTTGGGGATATTTTGGACATTTTAGAGCTTTGGAGGGTATTTTTCTCATTTTAGAGATTTTGGAGGTATTTTGGTCATTTTGTGGGTTTTTGGGGTATTTTGGTCATTTTTTGGGTTTTGGGTGTATTTTGGTCATTTTTAGGTTTCGAGGGTATTTTGGTCTTTTTTTGGGTTTCAGGAGTATTTTGGTCATTTTCTTGGGTTTTAGGGGGTATTTTTGTCACTTTTAAGTTTCGAGGATATTTTGGTAATTTTTTGGGTTTTGGGGATATTTTGTTAATTTTTAGGTTTTGGGGTATTTTGGTCATTTTTTGGGGATATTTTGGTCATTTTTAAGGGATATGGGTATTTTGGTCATTTTTGGGTTTCAGGGGGTATTTTGGTCATTTTTTGGGTTTTGGGGATATTTTGGTAATTTTGAGGTTTTTGGGGTATTTTGGTCATTTTTGGGGTTTTGGAGGTATTTTTGTAATTTTTAGGTTTCGGGGGTATTTTGGTCATTTTTTTGGGTTTTGGGGGGTATTTTGGTCATTTCTTAGGTTTGGGGGTATTTTGGTAATTTATTAGGTTTTGAGAGTATTTTGGTCATTTTTAGGTTTTGGGGGTATTTTGGTCATTTTTTAAGTTTCAGAGGCATTTTGGTCATTTTCTAGAAATTTAGATTTTATGTTGTTTATTTAAATTTTAGATGGGTTTTAGTGGGTATTAATGAGTTTATCTATTAAGACCCATATAATTAAATAACCAAAAATACACTCTAAGACTAAAAAAATGACCCAAATACCCCCTAAATGCAAAGAATGACGAAATACCCCCTATGGAGTAATAAAGTTTACACACATACATCCTAAGCCTAAAAAATGATATAAATGCCCTTGGAACTTAAGAAATTAATAAAATGTTTAAAGGGTATGAGACCATTTCTTATGTTTTGGGCGGTATTTCGATCATGCTATAACATTTCTCTAATTTTTCCTGTCATTATAATGCTGCCTTCACAGGTTTTTCGATCATTTTTTACGCTTTAGGGGTGTATCAATTATTTTTTAGGTTCTTAGTGTATTTTAGACAGCTCCAACAATTAAGGGGGCGCTGTGGTCATTTTTTGATTTACAGGGGTATATTGGTCTTATTTTAGTTATCGTGGGGTATTTTGGTCTTTTTCAAACATAGGGGGATATTTATGGTCGGTTTCCATGTTTCCGGGGGGAGGGGGGTTTAGTCATTTTTTAAAGTTTTAAGAGTGTTTCGGTCATTATTAAGGTTTTAGAGGTAATTCGGTCCTTTTTTTTGTTTTTTTTTTTTTTTGCAGTGCATTGGTCTTTTTTTTGGTATCGGGTGTATGTTGGACAATTTTTGTGGTTATGAGGGCATTGTGGTCATTTTTTTGATTTATAGGGCTATTTTGGTATTATTCAAGTAATCGAGGGGTTTTCCACCTTTTTTAGGCATGGGGGGTACTTTTGTAATTTTCTAGCTATTAGGAGGTATTTCAGTTATTTTGATGTTTTGGGGGTATTTCGGTCATTTTTTATGTTTTGGGGGTATATCAGTCTTTTTCTGGGTGTCGGGTGTGTTTTGGACTTTTTTTGTCTTTCTAGGGGCATTTTGGTCATTTATTAGACTTATAAAGGTATTTTGGTCTTATTAAAGTAACAGAGGGTATTTTGGCTAGTTTTAGGCATAAGGGGTACTTTAATCATTTTCATTGTCTTAGGGGGTGCATGGGTTATTTTTGATGTTTTGGAGGTATTTTAGTCATTTATTAGGTTTCGGGGGTATATCGGTCTTTTTATAGGTATCAGGGGTGTTTTTACTCTTTTTCGATGTTTTGGAGGGTACTTTGGTCTTTTTCTAGGTTTAGGGGAGTATTGGTCATTTGTTAATTAACAAATCCCTATAGGTGACCTATTATAGCGCTTTTGGAGCGCTGGAGTAGGTGGACCCTATTCCAGCGCTTCCAAAAGCGTTGGGATAGGCCTTTCTCCATAAGGGAATGGAGTGATCCTAGTCCAGAGCTTCCAAAAGCGCTAGGATAGGTCTCTCTCCATAAGGGCATGGAGTAATCCTATTCCAGCGCTTTTGGAGCGTTGTAATAGGTGGACCCTATTCTTGCGCTTTTGGAGCACTGTAATAGGTCTTTCTCTATAAGGGAATGGAGTAATCCTATTCTAGCGTTTTTGAAAGTGCTGGAACAGGTGGACCCTATTCCAGTGCTTCTAAAAGCACTGGGATAGGCTTTTCCCATAAGGGAAATTGGTAACCCTATTCCAGCACTTTTAGAGCGTTGGGATAGGACAACCATATTCTAGCGCTTTTGAAGCGCCAAAATAAGATAGTTTGAAAAATTAAATTAATTTTTTTATAAAAAAGATAAACCTAACCTACAGTGGCGGTTACAAAACACTGCAATAGGGCATCCTATACCAGCGTTTTTGGAAACCGCCACTATAGATATTAAAACCACTATTGAAGTAGATATTAAATTGGGTCTAGAGCTAGCATGAAATCAGTGTTTTACACTAGCCAATGAAACCACGTCACGTCACTATTTCAGTAAAAGCCAAAGACACCTTATCGCAGACAATAACAATCCTATTAAATCCCAAATAATCACAAACTCTCATCAGACCAAGTTGAAAAATCAGTGTTTTAGACCAAATTGAAAGATCTCCTTTGCTGCCTCTTGCTCAAACCTCCACCCCACCAGACACCGAAGCACGCTGCCACATAAGTTGCTGGATTCGTTGTTGGAGCTTGTAAACATGTTGGAGCCACCGTGAGCATGGTTTCACGAGACCAAGGTTTGTTTTTCATGATTTTCCCTTTTTCCCAATTTGGGTTTCGAATTATTGATGGGTTTTGGATTTTTTTTTGGGACGTTAATAACTTGATTTGTTAATGGTTTTTCTGTATTTTGGTATCTTGATGGGTTTTGATTGGATTCCTAAGTGTTAAAGCTCAACCAGTAAATGAATCTGATTATGGTTCTTCAATGATAGGAAGGAGGATTGGTATTTTTTGATAGATGCAAAGAGAAGGCTATTACCTAACTACCTTAATAAAATTCAAAATGATGTTACTTCTTGTATGACAGAAGTTTTGACTGTTGAGTAATGTGGGAAAAGAGAAATCAATATGAAATCTAAAAATTTTATTTTTCCAAGGGTGCAATGTATGGAAACCAAGAACAAGAAGATTCAGTTATTTCTTCTTTTGTGTGGCTACAAATGTTTTGATTTCAATTGTGATGTGGAGTCAGTGTCATAGGTCCCAAATTGTTTTAATCAAGATATGGGCAATCCAGTAATTTGACAAGTTTGTTCTTTTGTTCTTTCCTAATAGGATTTTTATTTATGACAAAATGAAAAACTAATTTGAAATGGCCAAGTTGTGGGTTCTTGATGTACATTAGTTAGCCATATAGGTTGACTAAGTCTATTAAGTACTGTATGAATCGTTGTCAAGCACCCAAATGGGAAAGCTTTAGTTTTGAAGGCAGATGACCATTGACCTATGCTGCAGTTGTCATCCTGGATGATGTATATAAGCCTATTAAGTATTGTATGAATAGTTATCAAGCACCCTAATGGGAAGTTTTAATTTTGAAGGCAGATGACCATTGACCTATGCTGCAGTTGTCATTTTGGATGGTGTATATAATTATGTAATCTCATGTTCATGCTAATAATACCTTTGTGTTGCTATATGAATCATTATCATTCACCTAAATGGGAAGTTCTAGTTTTAAAGGCAGATGACCATTGACCTACGCTGCAGTTGTCATCCTAGATGATGTATATAATTATGTAATCTCATGTTCATGCTAATAATACCTTTGTGTCATAATGTTTTTTATAGCCAATTATTACACTTGATGTGTTATAATTATTGAAGATGGATCTAGGTCAAAATCTATGAAAAAGCCAATATGAAGCATGTGTTTTGGAACTTATTTTTGGCAAATCATTATATATTTTTGCTGTCCTGTTTGTTGTGTATGGCTCTTCTATGGCAGGTTAATGCTCAAGCCCATGGCAAAAGGTGTAGGAGATGACTGTAATTTAGCATAGACGATGCACAATTTTCTGCTTGCCTAAATTGAATCTTCTTCTTCTTCTTCTTCTTCTTCTTCTTCTTCTTCTTCTTTTAGGTTGGTACTTTTAGATAGTAAGCATGAAAAAATGGGTCAAGGTCCATTGACCCGACCCGAATCCGAAGAAATATACCTGAGTCAAACCTAAAATTTCTATTTTCTTAACTCAAAGTAAAAATAGGTTGACGCGTGGCCCAACCCATATTTGAAACAATAGACATGTATGGTAAACATTCATTAGTATAAAAAGAGTGAAGCCGAAGTATATCAATGAAATTGACATAAATTATAGATGTTTAGGCCTCTTTTTAATAGTCCATAGCCAAAAATAAACTGTTTTTCAAAATGACATATAATATTTCTGGAGTGTATGTTGCTTAACAATGACATGATATTCATAAATGAGACTGTGTATGAATAAGTAAACAATCAAACTTTGATGTATATTCCCAATTGAAATAGAGTACCAACCACAATGCATCCAAATTAACAGAAGTATTAGATTATTTTTCAAGATATTAGAATATGAAGTTTGTTTTCAAGATTGTAAACTTTTTATATGCTTTTATTCTTTGTCAAATTATCTTTCCAATAGCACATTTGTAATTTTGTTTTATTTTTTCGATGTTGATGTTGTGTAGAAGTGAAATGTGTTTTTTTGTAATTAGATTTTCAAATGATAGACTAAACTCCTGTGTTTGTGTTATTTTGTTTTGGTTAGCAATGTTGGAATTTGTATAATTTTATAATTATTGAACAAATATGAATTTGTTGAGTTGAGCTCTTTCTTAATATTGGCGGAGAATTCAAAGTAATGCATTTACACCAAGTAATTTATTGCATGACTCATTAAGTGGCAAATATGGGTTGACCAGACCCTACCTGTAACTCGATTAAGTAGACTCATTTCCAACCCGCTTAAAATGACATTTTTTTTTTATTCGAACCCTATTGACCCGTCCCTTAAATTTTCCCACATCTTCCAATTAGTGTGGAGTGAAAACGTTGTGTTGTTTCTTAATGTCTTACGAAATGATCATTAGATGAACTGGTATTTTTTTAGAATATTCACGTATGAGGGATCCTTTGAATCTACAAGGTGATAGGGTCTAAAATCCACCAAAGAAATTGAGAAAACCTAATTGCTTAGAGGCTACAATATCCTTAAATAGTAAAAGAAAACCTAAAGCAATTAGGAAAATGGCCAAAAAACCTTAATTCGTGCTCATCACGAAATCAAGTGGCAAAATAGTAAATTTTACCAAAAATTGTAAAAATGAGAATTGCAGAATTAAAAACTACTGTCTCTAAGAGATGTTCTAGAACAAACAGAATCTTATTTTGACATTTAAATTAAAAGTTATAAGGAACATAAGTATTACTAAAAATGCAAAAATGTAGATTTTAAGGGCTCTTCGGTTATGGCCACTCGCCGGGGGGGGGGGGGGGGGGGCAACGAGTGTGTTCCCAGCCCTATTTCCTTTCATGTCACCAATTTTCCCGTAATTTTTTTTGTTGTCGCAGATGATTTCTTCTACCACTTGTTATGGAGATAATACCTTGTGGAGACTCCAAAATATCATCTCCATGCTCATTTACAGGTTTTCAATTAAGAGGGACAAATTCGTAAAATAAAAGCTCCCAATTTAAAAGGTATATTCTATCAAGTTTTCTTCATCCTCTTACATATTTGATTTATGATTGGAATTTCTTCTTTTAATGCAATAGTTCTTTCACTTTTGTAATCTTTTTAGGTTTTCAAGATGATGATGTGAAATCTAATATGTTTTTGAAGTTGTTACCCAAAATTTAGGTGGTGATAACTAATAAGGATAAAGGATATCCTGTGAGGGAAAAAGAAATTGAGAGATGTTTCAAATATATAAGTAAAAATTTTAATTGCTAGATGATGATACTGGAAATGGGAAACTGGTTTAAACTGCTTTTCCAAATTTATCTAAAATTTAGAAGAAGAAAAAATAGAAGAACTTTTGAAATTTATTACACTAAAAGAGATGAATGAATGGAAAATTATGATATTAAACCCCACCCCCACCCCCCCCCCCCCCAAAAAAAAATCTTATTGTACGCTTGAAGCGCGTGTGATGTTGCTAGTAATACATAAGGGCATCACTTAACCCAAAAGTTTGTGCTTATAAGTTTAGGCTCAACCATGTTATATTAACTACTCACTTTTCTCAATCATTGTAGAACTTCACTCACACATGCTTACACAACACATATCAGGCCTTGATTCACTACCCATGAACAGCTATGCATGTGTGACCATTTGCTCTTGCATGCACTTCTTGCTGGTATGGGATAGATTTTACTTTAAGCCACATGGGATTCTAAGTGGCATAAAATAAATTAAAAAAAAAAAATTTTGGCTATTAATTAACCTTGTTAGAAATTTCTATCTATCACTTAACCACAATGACTATGTTGACACAATACCAAAGTGTTAGATTCTAAACTGACACATTTAAAATGTTAGAGATCAAATTGACACATAGTGTAAATGTTAGAACCAAATAGGTAATTTACCCTTGGTTTTATTAAAGGTTGTGCGATGTTTTTTGAAATGTCACTATAGGATTGATTATTTGCGGCATTTTAAAAATGTCGCTAAATGTATTTTCCTACATACAAAAAATGTTATAAAAATGTCACTAAAGGGTCTTGAATGCTGTTCAAGAGTTATATATGGTGGCGTTTTTAAAAACGTCGCAATAGACCTACAATGATGTTTTTCAATGTTAAAAAAAAAAAAAAAAAAACGCTGCAATTGACCATTTGTGTCTACAACGACGTTTTTTTTGGGTTTTTTCCAATGTTTTACAATTGCCGCCTAAACCCAAATTTCTTTTAGTATTATTTTCTTGTAAAATTGTATTTATTAGTGATGTTTGTAACTTTGTGTCTCAGTTGGAAATATATCAATTCAATTGCATATTTCTTGGCGGTATGTGTGTATATATATGTGTGTGTGTATATATATATATATAGTTTTTTGAATTATTTTGGGGAGATTTTAGCATAATAACTTTGTATCATAGAAAGATATTAATAATTTTGATCACCATGCATTAGAAATATTTAAATGGGTTCAGTTTGTTGGATTAAGATAGCTTGACCTCGGTTAATTAATTCAATTACCTAAGTTGATTAATTATGTCAAATTACATGCAAATTGTGAAGGCACTAACAAATCACCTAAAGTACTAAGTGCAGCAGAAAATAAATTTAACACGATGATTTGTTGACAAATAGGGAAAACCTCGTAAGACAAAAACCTCATCGGGTGATTTTAAGGCCACCACTCTCAAGAATCCATTAATTAACAATCAAGCAGCTACAAGTATAAGGAATCTTAGCAACTACCCTGGCCTATCCCGAAATACCAACTTACAGTTGAACCTTTGCTCCAATACCAAACTGGACTTGATCTTGTAGTAGCCTTCTTTCCCTTTGATGCACAAACCTCCAATTTGTGACTAACCCTTTGCACAGATCCCAAGTACGTGACTAACTCCAGCAACTTGAATAGGTGTTGTTGGTTGCAAAGTTCTTCACTTCATCAACAATGAAGATTTAGAAGCACCTGGTTACAAAACCCTATGACATACAAACGCAGTAACTTTACACAGAGAAAATAAGTCTCTTGGTCTCTGTGTCCATGTGTGATAGCCTTTAAAATAAGCCTTGTATATGTCTAGGGTTGTGAGAAAAGAAACCCTAAACAAATATGTAAGGCTGGGCCGAATTTCAGATCTGAAAATTCTGAAATCGTAATTCTTAATAGATCGAGTTTTTGTCGAGCTATCTATCGAGCTTCACATTAAGTCTTGATAGCAAGCTTATGTCGAATTATCTGTCGAGACTTAATGAACACTTTTTTTCACTTGTTTCTTAGATTAATCTTCATGTCTTTAATACTTGACTTGAACAAAATGTTTTTTGAAGTACTAAATCCATCTTAGATCTATCCAAATTCAAGTAAAGTGCACTTTCTCAAAGGATTAGCCAATTATACAAAATATGACCCTAACATAGTTGCTAACAAATTTGGACTGATTTGACAATTGAGACAAAAGTCAAGGAACTAAATTCAAGAGCGGGTTAGTGAAACTTGGATTTGAACTTGTCTTGTTAATTTGTTTATAAAAATATACGAACATAAACATATCTATTCCCAAATTGAATCCAAACTGTTCATAGATAAATTCATTCTCAACTTGCTTTTGTGTGAAGGGGCAACTTCACATAAAGTCTAGGGTGGTCACAAGACTACCTTGCTTGAAAAAAAAAAAATTTCTTATGTATAAATTTTAATTTTTTTTATTCTTATAAAAATTTTACGACCACCCTAATTTTTTTTTAGGCCCAACTTAATTAAATTTTGGACGAACTTTGACAATAAACTTGGTTGTAGACTAAGGGTACAACTCCATTCAATATATATATATATATATATATATATATTTTATTAGATGTGAATTTTGACAAATCCACAATTTAATTACATTTTCTTCTTATATCCTCAATACTTACAAAATTTCAAGTAGATCAAATATCAATAGTCATTAATCAAATGTTAAAATTTTGAGTTTTTATAGTCTAAAATTATACATATAAAATAAGTTTATGGATCAAATAGTAAATAACATCCGATTGGCATGAAATTTGACATGTGTTTTAAGAACATAGAGAACATGTAATTCAATTGTTAGATTTTCAAAATATGTAGCAATGTTAATTTGTTTAGTGAGAGTTGTAGCCTCAGGTTACAACTAAGTTTGTAGCCAAACTTTATCCTTAAACTTTGATCCCCTTAACAATATAGTAGGTCTTTACAAACAAAAAGAAAAAGTTCAAGAAAAAATTTATTTAACTAAAATTTTGAAAGAGATGTTGCTTGCAATATTGATAATGAGACTATTATATAACGATTTCAAAATAAGAAAATTTATAGAAGGAAGTTGTAAAACTTTATGTGTTTGTGTGCATTTTTTTTGTCAATATATAAAGTTATTTTTTTTATTAGATTTTATACCATTTAAGTGTTTTAATGACCACCTGAAAAAAATTCTTGAAGCCGCGACAGTTTGAGTTTGTTGTTGAGAATATGGAGGCTGGGTTCTTTAACTTTGTTAAAATAAACAAGCTGATTTACTCTCTGCTAATCAGCTGGGAAGTAATCAAATTTGAATGAGAACTAAGATAAGCAAACAAAAAATTTACAATATATATGATTAAACAAATGATTCCAAACCACAGCTGCTGTGTAAAGAATAGCAGTAGACGTCTGTCCTCTGCACAAAAGAAATATGCATTGCAAGTTGAACAGAAAATGAAAGTGAGATTTCAACTTTCATATAGGAAAGAAATAAGGAGAAAGCCAGATAGTTTGTCGAGCGCGACACCAAGAGACTTGTCTAGCAAATTGACGAAAAAGTAAAAGCAAAATACCATTGATAGCAGAGTAATCAAAGAAGAAGATAAAGCGAATGAAAGCAAGAAAGAATGAATGCCATGTGACAAACACTGAGGCTAGGCAAGAGACTTTGGGTAGCAAATTGAAGAAAAAGTAAATGCATAATAGCCCTCAGTAAAGAATATTTTACCAGACATATATCTAATCTTTGCACAGATACTTGATTGCTTGCAAATTGATAAAGTGAAGCACCTAGATACAATCTAAAAACTCCACAAGCTCCTCAAAAAACAAAAAGTAACAAAAAGTCTCCCCCTAACTACAAAAACTACAAAAACTCCTCTACAAGTCAAAAAACTCCACTCCCCCTTTTTGTGACGGAATGCCAAAGGGCAATCACAAGTTGCCATCAAAAGGAGGTGGTGAGGGTGAATGAAGACGCGCAAAGTCAGCTCGGAGAGCATGAATCTCATCTAGCAAGTCCACCAAAATCTGACCATAAGCCGCCTGAACGGTCATGACAGTCTCTAGAGTAGGACGAACATCAAAGTCAGCCGAAGGAGGTGGAGGAACATCAGCAGCAGCAGCATCATCACCAACTGGATCAGAAACATCCTCACCAGCAAGACCTGTAGAAGAAGAAGGAGGAGGTGCGCTACCAGACGGCTCAGACCTAGGGTGTTTAGAACCCGCTCGAAGATGAGCGGCCCTCTGTCTAAGAAAAGACGCACCTATGGGAGCTATCACATGAACGGGCTCAGAGGAAGGGAAGCCACTAAGATCAAGATAAAGAAGAATCCTATGAATGAAAATAGGATATACAAGAGCATGAGCAGTGGATGAACTCCTATAAACATCGTTTAAAGAACGAAGAAAAAGATGGGGAAAACTAATAGGAGCATTAGTAACCAAGGCGTACAAAAACACACACCTCTCAAGAGGAATGGTGTGAACATGGGAGATAGGCCAGATAGAATGACAAGCTATCCTAAAGAACAAATAGTGTAACCCGGAGAGCTCAGCAGAAGTGATCTGAGGATCAGAACCCCACTGGACAGTAGTCCCAGTGATGTAAGACAAAACATCGCTCAGCTCGGGTGACTCGTCATATGGATAGACAGGATGCTGGACCAATGGTACCCCTAGAGCATCAGCCACTACCTGAGGAGTAATGGTGTACTCTACGCCTCGTATCCAACTCTTTACCAAAGTGTTGGAATCATAGATGCAGATAGAGATGTTCGAAAAGAACTCTCTAATCAAGGCAGAAGGTGGAGGAGGATCAGAAACATCCATCAAGGGTAACCAGCCCCGACGCTCAAAGTTTGCCCTAATGGCAGGATCAAGTTCATCTAACAGAACAGAACGCTCAGCCCAAATCTTTCTCCTAAGGTTTAGCTTCTCAAAAATCTCTTGGTTTTTCTCACTCGGAAACTTCTCAGGGTCAAAGGAAGGAGGGGATGGAGAAGAGGAGGGAATAGTCCTACGGGCTCTAGTTTTCCTAGGCATTATGCTAAGGAAAGGATAGAGACACAAAGAGAAAACCAAAAGAACACAAGAAAACAAAACCAAGGGCAGACTGCAAGTTAGCACAAAAATCAATAGAATGAAAATCTATATGATGCATGAACAAAGACAATGCCATGATGCATGTACTAATGCAGTAAGCAATTAAGTTTAATTGAGATTAAATTGACAAAATTGGCTTGAACAGGGAATTTCTATCAAAAACCCCAAAAATTGAAAACCACTTGTTGAAATTTTTTAACAAATAGATGAATTGAGCATTACAAAACACAGCACATAGATTATAATGCCTAATTACATCAACACAACAAGCCAATTTCATCAAATTCTACCCAATTTAACAAAAGCCCCAAATAGGATCAAGAACAAACCCTAGATTTTTCAATTTTTCAACAAACTCAAAATTGATCAAATTAACAAGCAAGGATCATGTTTATGATGTGTCCCCACAAAAACCCAATGATCAATTGCATAAAATAGAGCTTGAATCAATCAGAAAATCCCAATATGCAAAGTCCAAAAATCTCCCTTAAATGCATGGATTTATGCATGAAATCATGAAAATAAAATCAAAAGGAAGGGCAAAAGAGTCTTACCGGCTTGAGGAAAGAGATTCTTTGCAAAAACTTCAAAGGAAAACGACAAAAATCTGAACTATTGAGCTTGCCTCGTCGGAGAGAGAAAGAAAAAGTTTGAAAAGTGTTTGAAAAAGTCAGATCTAAACTTTTAAAAAAGCTTCTCCACGATCTTCGATCGATCGAAAATTACATTCGATCGATCGAATGAACGAGTCATTTTGAAACAAACTAGAGCACTTTTTCGATCAATCGAAAATCATACTGGATCGATCGAACTGGGTAGAGGCTCACTAAATTTTGAGAAAAAAAACACAGTTTTGAAGAACACAAATCTAATTTTGAAAAAACAACTCCTCAAAGCATTAAACAATGAAAGCAAAATGCATGAGTATGAGATGCAATGCTTTTTCAAAAAACCAAAATTTTAAACACAATTTTCTCAAAAACAAGTTTCAATTATTCTCCCATTGAATTTTCTCAAGCAACGAATATGTTGTGCACAAATCTCAAGATATTTTCAAACTTGGTTGGTCAGACCAAAAACACACACACTAGCATGTACAGTGTTTAACAAAGAGTAACTTGGGTAGTGTGTGATACTAGCAAAAAAAAAAAAAAACTTGAGATACATGTGAGGTGATACGTGAATAGTAATCAAATACAAAGTCTACACAGTTCATCACATAGAATTTAAAAGAGACTATCACCTAAAGAGCTACATCCTATAACTCCCACATCTCCTAGAACAAAAGCTTGCAATCATGTAAGTTTCTTGCATTTTTGCCTCTTATTTGTATGAATTGGCATTCAGCCTAATAGTACACACCGGTTTGAATTAAGTGAATTGGCATCAAGCCTAATAGTACACACCAGTTTTAATTTAATTGAGGCTACACCTTATGTTCTTTTTGTGCATATGCTACACTTTCTCGAGCACAAAATCTTATGATATGCACTAAGGTGTTCATGATTGGCTAGTGAACAGTGGTGAGATGGTTATTTATGCTTTTCTCAAAAGAATCAAGTCCGACAGTCAAATAACATATGACTTCATGATTAAGACAAAGTGATTAAAAACCACACACATCTTTCCCGCACAACATGCACTACAAAGTTTCAACTAGTCAAGTGCAATGAATAAGTTCATCAAAGTTAAACAAGGTACACAAGACATGACATGTGTAAAAAGATAGACCAACCTTGTTTTTCAAAAATCAAGAAAAATAGTGTCATACATAATTTTTGCTTTCTCCTCTTCCTTTTTTTTTTTTTTTTTTAATTAAAAGAGAAAACAGATAAATCCTAGAATGAAATGCATGAATGTAATGCAATGCAAGTCCTAGAACAAAAAAAACACAAAAACCAAAGAACAATGGTCACAAAAGAATAGAGCAATGAAGCACAAGGACCATGTCAGAAAGACTCAGTTAGTTCGAGTCTTTTGCATCCAAAACTTTTTAGATGCACCACGAGCATTGGAGTTCTTATTCACATTCGAGTGATTCCCAACTCCAGGATTGGAATAAAGGTTTAACACCTTTACCAATTCACCAATTAGTGCCATAGGATCTTGTGCTTGAGGCACAGGCACTTTTGGTTTATTTGCTCTCTTATCAGCTTGAAGCTTGTAACAGTTAGGACGAATGTGTCAAGACTTACCACAATAATGACAAATCCAAGCAGGTTTACCATGCATCTTGTCCTTAGATTTGGTAGGCTCCTTAGGTTTAGATTCTCTTAAGTCTACCCTAATCTTCTTAGGTGGTGAAACTTCTACAAGTTTAACAGTTTCACTCACAACCTCACTCACAGAAGGTACACAAGAAGAAGAAGGAACAAAATTAGTGGTATGTGATCCAGAATCAAAGATGCTTTCAACATATCCTAACCCAGTTTTATCAGAAGGATACTTTTGAACATTCAGCATGTGATCAAGTTTAGAACTAGCAGATCTAGCAACAGATAAATCATGTTCCAAAGTTCTAACTTTATCAAGCAAAAGCATGTTCTCAGATTTAACATTGTTCAAAAGCTCATTAGCATCAAACAGTTTAACAAGCAAATTTTTCTTTTCAAGCTCAAGAGAATCAATTTTCTTTAGGCCAAGTTCAACTTTCATAGCATCCTTTGCAGCAACTTTGCAAAGTTTGTTGTAGGCCTCTTGAAGATCTGCATCCTCAGAGAGTTCCCCATCAGAAGGGTTCTCCTCAGCAGGTATGCTTTCATTGACTATAGCAGTAGCCGTGAAAGCAATGAAGTTTCCATCCTCGTCACCACCGGACTCATCATCAGAAACCTCATTATCACTGAGGGTTACAGCCATAGCTTTACCCTTAGTTCTCAAGAATGTAGGACATTCAGATTTTACATGACCATACCCTTGACAGCCAAAACACTGAGGACCCAAAGAGTTATTTGAAGATTGACCAAATTTTTCTTTAGGTTTTTCAAAGTTATTAACCTTAGTGGGATCATTCTTCCTAAAATTTCTAGGTTCAGCAGTGTAAGTACCTCTTGCCTTTCTATTGGTATTCCTAAGAAAGTTCTTAAAGTTTTTGGCAAGATACGCAATCTCTGTAGCAGAGAGCTCATCATCAAATCCACCTCCATCAACATCATCAACTGACTTAAGAGCCATTGATTTGGATTTGTTCACTTTAGGTAGGTCAGACTCATAGGACTGAAGAGATCCTACAAGCTCATCAACAGGGATGGAGTCCACATCCTTGCTTTTAGTGATGGCAGTCACTTTGGGTCTAAAGTCTTCAGTTAATGATCTAAGTATCTTCCTAACAATTTTAGGTTGATCATAGACTTCACCCAAATTAAAAGCAGAATTGACAATATCATTTAATTTAGCATAGAATTCATCAAAAGATCCATCATCAGACATTCTAATGCTTTCAAATCTAGAAGTCAATTGTTGCAATTTATTGATCTTAACTGCCTTTGTGCCTTCATGCACAGTTTGGAGGATTTTCCATGCAGTATGAGCAACCTCAACATTTAAGATCCTCTTAAATTCCTCCATTGAAACAGCATTGAAGATGGCATTCATAGCTTTGCCATTGAAACCTGCTGCTTCTTTTTCAGAAGTTTGCCACTCACTCACAGGAGTAGTGGGCTTCTCCCATCCGTATTCAACGGAATTCCAAACTCTCTCATCAATGGATTTCAGGAATGCTTTCATCCTTACTTTCCAATAAGCATAGCTGTTCCCATCAAAGTGAGGAGGAACAACCAGAGAGTGTCCATACTCCATGACAACAGGGGTCAAGGATCAGCTCAGAGATCAAAAATCTCAGACAAAAAGAGCTACCTGCTCTGATACCACTTGATGGAAATTTAGACCCCTTAAACCAACCAGATTGCGTAGCCTAGTTAATTAGCCAAGTTGTTACTTAGTCAAATTAAACAATTCTAGGTTAAAACAATCAAACAATCATATCAAGATAATAAAGCAGCGGAATAATAAAAGACACAATGATATGATCACCCAGGAAATCACACGGTAAAAACCTGGGGAGGATTTGACCCACCGATCCTCAAGGCAAACCAGAATTCACTATGAAAGAATTGAAGTTCTTACAAAAGGACTACAAGCTCCCCGCTCGACTTCCTAATGCTACCCACCAGTAGAACTTACTGACACGACCACGTGCAAGCTCCGAATCCACGGACTCCTTCTTTCTTGAATTCCTCAATCAACTACAAGCTCCCCGCTTGTTTTTCTTTTAAGTTCCAATGGTTGCAACTATAATGATCTTCAAGATGTTGAAATCATCTCTACCTTGAAAACCCTAAGTTTTGTGTAAAGGAAAGCTCCTCAAAGATCTCACAAGAGATTCACACAAAACAGCAATGTATGAGCAACAAAGCAATATGGACAACCCTCAAAAACGTGGCTAGGGTTTAGTTTATATACCTAGGGTAAAAACATAAAACCCTAAACGTTTAATGAAGTAGGACTGAGTTGGAAATTCTGCAGAAAAATCAACCTTTGCAATTTTCGATCGATCGAGCCTGTCCTTCGATCGATCGAGCCAGGCCGAAAGTCCCAAGTACTTCTGCAGCCACTCGATTCCAACTTTACAATAATAAACCAACTTTGAGCAAGCCTAAACAAGACTAAATCATTGTTTTGATCATGGTTTGCCAACATTACAAATTAGAGTTCTAAATATATAAAATCCGAAGACCTTAGAACCTAACACAATCCACATCCAATTAGTATGGAGCATGTAAAGACCTATTGTAGATTAGCGTTTACCTTTACAGTTCACCTACGAAACGACCGTTAGATGAATCAATAATTAGTATTAAATATTTGTCAAATATTCACGTATAAGTTATGTGATTACTTAGGGAGTGAAGTCCCACAAATAAATAATAATGACAATATTAAGTGGTTAATACAATGGAATTTAACTCATATTTATAGGTTAAAACATTTTGAGTTAGGCGATGTCTTTAGGACATTCTGGCCTTTTGCCCCTTTTGGGCAAAATAATTGGCCTTATGCCCCTGTTTCGAAACTATATAGGGACGTGCCCTTGTTTTGATACTCGATCACCGTAAAGCCAAGTTACTTGAAATACTTGATCATTTCAGGGCCGAGTTCAAGGCAGATTCCTGCCACGCTGGTCATCCAGCGTGGATTTTGGGCAATTAAGAGGTCGTTTGGATTGGCAATTTTCATAACTCAATTCTCAGTTTTCATAACTCAATTCTAAAAAATGGTGGGACCCATAGCAGAATACTCGTTTGCCTGCACAATTTCTTTGTTTTCATAACTTTGTTTCCAATACTCAATTCTCTACTTTTTGAGTTATGAGTTACGAAAACTGAAAACAACTTTTGGCTGTTTTCAGTTTTTAGTTTTCTGTTTTCAATTGCAAACTTGTAAATAACATCACACAGCCGGTCTCACAGTCAGATTTTTGCTCCCTCTTTATCTTCTTTTCTCTTTTTTTTTTTCCTTTTCTTTTTGTCTTTCATGGGTCTGGGTATCTGCTCCTTTTCTTCTTCTTCTTTTTTCTTCTTTTCTTTTCTTTTCTTTTCACTTTCTGGGTCTGGTTCTTTTTTTTTTTTTTTTCTTCTTTTCTTCTCTTTTCACTTTCTGGGTTTGGTCCTTTTTTTCTTCTTCTTTCACTGGTTTTTGTTGGCTGGGTTTTTTTTTTTTTTTTTTTGTTCTTTCACTGGGTTCTTCCTTCTTTCTTTTTTTTTTTCACCTGGGTTCACCGTCCTTATTCTTCCTTCTTTTTTTTTTTCTTTTTTTTTTTCCACCTGGGTTCACCGTCCCTGTTCTTTCTTCTTTTTTTTTTTTTCTTTTTTTTTTCCACTTGGGTTCACCATCGCTGGGTTTCTTCCTCTTTTTTTTTTTTTTTTTTTTTTTTTTTTTTTTTTTTTTTTTTCACTGGGAAACTCACCGAACCCAGGGAAAAAAAAAAGCTGCAGTGGGTGACAGAGCTGGGGCCCACAAAATAATGTGAAAAATGTTGAGTTATTGCATTTCTGTGATGTGCCAAACGGGTATTAATTTTTGAGTGATGGGTGATGAGTGATGAGTATTGAGTGATAAGTGATGAGTGATGAGTAACGGAAATTGAGTGACGAAAATTGAGTGACCAAAAAAACGTGGCCAAACAGCCTCTAAATATTCCCGCGTAACTGTTTAGAACTCGGCATTGTACAAATCGAGTTATGTGTAGAATATAACCCAATTTTGAATGTAACGTCTCCCAAACAGTTTGTCTTCCTCCTTCCTCAGTTCGTCTCCCAAATAGTTTGTCTTCCTCCTTCCCCAGTCCAATCAGTAGCCACCCTCAGTTCAACGCATCTTCCATCTTCAAGTTCTCTTATTTCTACCCATACCCAAACCAAACCGTTTAGTATACCCTTTTCGAACCTCAACCCAAACCCACACCTTTCACTCTCACCATAACGCTTACCATCGACGAAGCTGAACCCAATCCATCTTTAGAGTTAAAGGATTAGAAACATATTAAGGTAATTTGTAAATGCCGAGTTCAATTTTTTTTCCCTTTACATTTAATCTGAGTTATGTGTTGCTTGTGCATGTACTCTGATTTGAGTGTGGGTGTGGCTTATTAAGTTTTTCTCTGTTAGAGTTATCTCTATTCATTATTATTGTTGCTGTTTTAGCTTTGCTGGGTTTGGTTTTGAACTGGGTTTTGGGTACGGGTGTTCATTTGGCATGACAATGGTGTTCATTATTAGGGAAAATTGCTTTTTAATGCCCCGTATATCTACTGTCATTTCAGTCAGGTTTTGATGAATTATATTGACTTGTGAACAGAATTTTTGTATTATGTATCCAAAAGGTGTTTTTCATTGTAATTGATGTTTACTTTTCTCTTTTTCTGATTTTTGTTAAAGAGAATATGGAAATTTGCTGGGTTCATTGGGATGTTCTGAGTAAGATTCACGTTTACAGCCTTTCATGGGGTTTCAGATGTTGAATGGTTGTCCTTACTCTAATAATGCTAACTTTAAGCTGTCAAAAGAAAATATGAAATTATGCCAAGAGCCTTCTAGGTAAGGTATTGTCCGATTCTCCCAATGAATAGAACTTGGGCTCAAATTTGGAAAAATTAATGTCAGTTGTTTAAATTGTGCTTCTCTGCCAGACTTTCAGTGAATGAATGCATATTAGACTTATGTGGTTGCATGTGTAAGAAATTTGCTGATTGGGAACATATGTTCAAAAGCTGAAATAGGACTTTCAAACATGTTTACAGAGATATTGAGTTGTAATCATAAGTCTGGAGCTAGACTCTTACCTTCTTCTGCTTCTTTTCCCCCTTGGAACTGACCTAATTTATCCATATTGTAAAACTCTACATTGGATTTAAATCACAGCTCTTTGTTTAATGTGTTTATCCATTGGTGATGTGATTATGTTGTGCTTAATTTTTTTAGTTTTCATAGAATTATTGTAATCCTACTCTATCATTTGGACTCATGAATTTCATAATATATTTAAGAAGGATTTGTTCCTAGTTCTGTTTTATGTTATGGTTTTTAGTACTAGAATCTCAATTTTTTTTTGTTATATGGAATATGTTTGTGAAACCTTATCGACCCCAATGTATTTCAGAACCTGGCATTCACGTAAGGCTACTACACTACAAAACAGACAGTATAGCCAACTATAGAATAGAGAAAATTATAAAAACTTGGAACAAATTAGATCGAATGAAGACTCTAAGCTGTGATTGCTATTTGCCTATTAAATTTTTGGCTGTTTGATTTTTCTTTATTCAGATTTTTCTCTAAACTTGGACAAAGTATATCGAACAAAGTATATGGAATATGTTGTATGAAAGGGGTCCCTCCTTTTCCCCTTTCCCCTTTCCCCTTTCCCTTGGGACCAAAACTTAATAAATAAAAAAATAAAAGCGTGAATGCTTTACGTTCCCACCATTTTGTAATTTTTTAAATATCCTTATCTTTTCAAATGTTGTTTTGTGCCGAAAGCTGCGTTTTAGTTGTTTTGATACTTTCATAGTTAATATGTAATAAGGTTAACTTATATTCCCTTTGAAACAAGTTCTATGTTTTTCGCAAGTCCTAGCTGTATTGGAAATTACAATTGTTAATAATTGCAAGTCCAGCGAACTTTGTTAATGTCTGCTTGTGGTCAACGGTATATTAACATGATTGCATGCGTGTCAGATATGCAGCAACTGCAAAGTGTGGAACCTGGACCTGCAAATGGTGCACAGTTGACGCAGCAGCCGGTGCATCGATCCACAGCACTGTGGGAGACACCTGTCGGTCAGGTATGTACTTGTATAGAACTTTGGATGTGTCGAAATCGTTTCATTTTCTTTTTGTAGGGTTCTTTGATTATTTGTAAATAGATGTTCGAAATGGTATCATTTCTGTTTTGGTTTAAGCAGTTTATTTAATCAAAAGAGAAAATGGTATGAAGCATAAATAAGCGTGAATTTAAAAACACTCTTTCATCAACAGCATCTAGTCTTATTTCCAGATAAATTGAAACTACTAATACTACAAAAAATATTAAACAATGAAAAGGTATATTCGATCTCATTTAAAAGTTATAGTAATCAATTAAAATTTGCTGCCTTTATTTTCCCAAAGGTGCGCACACAAACCCCACGTGGCTACACATAAGACAACCGACTTTTGAATTCTAATTCTTATTATACTCCATTTGACATACTGAAGCACTGTGTTTATTCATTTCAAAACATAATGCCCATCACCTTATTGCTAATTTTAAACAATGTCATTGATCTTGAATTGATCCTATCTGCTATTGAGGTAGAGTGAATAACCAGTTAACATTGTAATTAACATATTGCAAAATTGATCATAACTAACCAGTTAGCATACTGTTTCTTGCATATTATTATTATGTACCATTCTTATAGTTATTTCATGTGCACTATCCTAAGACAACGCTCTTTCGTGTGCAGGTAGTGCCAGGCATGCTAAAGTGTAGATGCCGATCTTGGGAGTTACCCCGGCATGGGCTAGGCCCACGGATTGCCCATTACATAGCTGAGGCAGGTTTTGAAGGGTTATTGAAGGTTCCAAACATGGAAGTTGATCACACATTGATTAAAGCACTGGTCGAGCGTTGGCGTCCGGAGACACATACCTTCCACTTACCGCATGGAGAGATGGGTATCACCTTACAAGACATTGAGGTGATGCTAGGGGTGTTGTTGATGGGTTGCCCATGACTGGGAGTGCCAAGGGGAATTGGCCTGCATTGTGTTGTGATTTACTGGGTCGTCGTCCTCCAGACCCAGTACCGCATCCCAATGAAAACAAGTCTATCCTTGTTGGGGCGAGGATAAGAGTTAGCTGGCTGAAGGAACAGTTTAGAGGTCCCCTCGCGGTGGATGCTACTAACGAGGTAGTGCAGCAACACGCACACTATCACATACTCGTGTTGTTGGGGTCCATTCTATTTATGGACGTGTCGGCAGATCGGGTGTCGGTGAGGCCTCTACTGTTCCTGAACCTGATCAGCAACGCGAAGAGGTATAGTTGGGGTAGTAGAGCATTAGCCTGGTTGTACAGGCACCTATGCAAGGCATCAGAGACGACGGCGATGTAGATTGGAGGTGCGCTGATGTTGGTGCAACTGTGGGCGTATTCAAGGTTCCCATTGATATGCCCTGTTACGAGGCCACCACAACCGTTGATGGATGTAGGTCCCCTCGCCTGTCGGTATGTTATTTGATTAGTTTGATTCAATTGTCATGGCATTTGTCATTCACCGTGCATGTCTCTGTAGTTGACTTTAATAATAAATCCATTTTGTGAAACATATATTATAATTTTTAATATAATACGAGTACTTTCTTTTATATACAAATTTAATACTAGTACTAAGATGTGGAAGTTGAAGAGAAAATATTGGTATCTATTCATTCCCTCTCTCTCTCTCTTGTATAAAAATTGGCACATAATCAGTAGATACAAAAAGAATCACCCATACCTATCGGAGTGCTTTAAAGGCTGTATAAAAATCTTCCAAATCACCCATTTATGCTTTGATCACCCATTTACATTCTGACCGTAACCAAGTAACCAAATAGATATACAATATGCTTTTTTCCCTTAATTTGCAATGGTTCCCACTAAGGCTAATGCCAATAAATTTATCCAAACACTCGTGTGTGCAAATGATGAAGTGAGATGAACCATATTGTAAGCACACTGTGCAACCTGAGCATAGTTCACCTTCTACTTTTATTGACTAGTTACTAACACACACACTCAGCGTGTCTTAAACCCACAAACTTACCCTCCACCATGATCTTACAAGGGAAGGAGGTGTCATTTGGGTTAGAGTTCGTTGGGCCAAAAGAAATATGGCATCTACTTTTTTCCAAGTGTAGGAAATAAATAAATAAAGAGTTGAAAAATAGCTGAACGTAGACAATAAAGGAAAAAATTGCTGCAAGTGCCACTTTTGCCCTGGTGAGGACCATTTAGAATTAGAGAAACAGAGGAATCTGTGAAAGATTTGAAATGGGGGTAGAGATGATACTGAGAAAAATTACAGCTTTTTGGTTTTCTTGTATAACAACCTGTACAGGAAATTTCAACTGACCTTCATATAGATGATCTAACAATAACAATAACTAGCCGCGAACCCGCGCGTTGCGTGTGATAATTATTTTATGGTAGTTTTATTAAATTTTTTTTTTTTACAATTTAAACTAATCTAATAATGAGTAATGTATTTCATAATTATATTTTTTATTTATTATAGGAACAATCATAAATGTAATATAGAAACAATCCAAACACCAAAAAAAAATGTAAACTTAAAAAAATTAATAAAACTTAACAATGATTAATTAAACCAATATTAGGATAAAATTTTGTTTTTGATAATCTATTAAGGTTATTTTCTTTGTAGAAATTATAATTTCAGCCACCCAAAACATATTATCAAATAAACAATTATTAGCAAAATCTAAGAATTAAATTTCTATACATGCATTGTTATAAAATAATAATAATTAAAATAAAATTTCAAAAATTAAAATTTGTCACCTATCCGATAATTTTCATTTGGCTAACCTTTGCTTTTCTTTAAATAAATGGCATTATAGAGTACTTTGCCCACTACAAAGGATTAGAAAATAAACAAAAATTAGTAAAGTCTCATAGTTTAACATCTAAATTGAGCATTATAAAAAATCATGCTATGTAACAGAATAAATAGCAAATTATCCAAATCATGCTATGTAATAGAATAATATTATATTTTTATATGCTATATTTAATTCTTTACAACGCAATAGGATAACATTTAACAATCAAAGAGAATAAAAAAAAAAAAAAAACAACAACAACAACAACAACAATAACAATTTTAAAAAAAAACCTAAATCGCACTAACCCAAAATAGAGTCTTAAAGAATATAAAAAATTATCAACCTAAAGTAGAGACACAAAAAAAATAAAAAATCCACCAAAAAATTTAGAGAAAGAGAGAGAGAGAGAGAGAGAGAGAGAGAGAGAGGGAACCTTTTTTTTTTTTTTTTTTTTTTTTGTGAGGAAAAACTATGCATAGAATAGAAGAGATAGTGACAAATTTATAGTAAGAGAGTGTGAATAAGAATTGACAAAAATAAAGGAAGATGAAAGGAAATAGGAAGAATGATATTAATGTAGAGGGTAGTGGGGAGATGAAAAGTTAAGGGAGAGAGAAAAATTGAAAAAGTAGTGGGGAGATGAAATGATAAGGGAGAGAGAAAGGTTAGAGAAATGTAATATTAAAAAATAAATGTTAAAAACAATTATAGGAAAAATGAAAAAAAAAAAAAAAAAAAAAAAAAAAAACCTAAAACTTGAAAGGTTTCAACGTTTGTTTGTTTTTTTTTGTTTTGTTCCCCCCCCCCCCCCCCCCCTTCCTTTAAGCTGAAAAAGCTCACTCAAAATTTTAAAGCTGAACTGAAAAGGTTTTGGATTGGGCTTGATAGTGAAACTAAATAAATAAGAGGTGGGCTGGATTAATTATACAGATTTATTATAGGATGATAGTGGAAGTAAATAAATAAGTAATGGGCTGGATTTATTATAGAGTGATAGTGGAAGTAAATAAATAAGTAGTGGGCTGCATTTATAGGGCTGAAAATTGTAAAAACCATTTTAAAATTGCAGGACAAATTATATTAAAAGAAAAAAAATGACGTGGCAGTTGATGTGGCGCAACGTGAAAGCAGCAGCATTAAACGCTACGCTTCAGCTTTTAGTAATATATAGATAAGAATATCACAATGATAAGAACCCACTGGTTCTTAAGAGTTTAGACAATCTATGGTGATAATTGGCCTAACATTAATCAGAATTCCAGCACAACAAGAATCTGACCACACTATAAAAAGTATAGCTTTCACACACACACACACACCTAGATTATATATTGATAAAGGAATGCCAAGATTCAAGAATCGATTGATCTCAGCAGTAATTTAATAATAATAAAATAAAAAATAAATAAACAAAACTTGGTATATATGATACCAATGACAAAAACAAACAAACCCCATTTCCAAAAATCAAGAACCCATTGATCTCAGTAGTAACAAAAACCAAAACCTGGAAAATAAATATGATACCAATGACAAAAACAACAAACCCCATTTCCAAAAACCAATATTCTGATCAAAGAATCATAGATCAACCATTTCAACCAACTAACATATAAATGAGAGATCCAAATCCACATCTCAGTCTTTCTAATTAATATATACATCTGAAAGGCAAAAAAAGAACAACCCATCAAACCAAAGTCTAATACATACCAGAAGCAAAGCCTCTCTGGAACACAGGGATCCTGAGGTATGAGGCAGCCCTTGAAGCCATGCTTGAATGAAACTTTGAACCCAAAAACCAAAAAGACCTTGCCATTTCTGATTCTCTCTCCTCAAAAGTCAATACACACACTACACTATTTGGGTGGTTTAGAATTTCCTATAAGGAAGGGGAGCCCATCGCCATGGCCATCTTCAATTCTGAATCACACATATATTTACAAATAAGTTCATTGGTATGATTGTTTTGCTAATCCTCATATAGCTCCAAAGTTCAAGTCTTTTGCATCACAACGTCTCTAATTTCATCCACAGCAAACTCATTGCCACTGTTATCACTCCTAAATGCAATATCACACGCACTTTCCCATGCTCTATTTGCCAAGATTTTACATCAACTACTCACAAATGCAAATAAAGTCAAACAAAAAGCAAACTAAACCCTTCATACATTTCATGCAAAACCCACAAAAAATTAACCAACCCGCCACTCCTTTTACCTAACTAAATTGAATAAACAGTGCCACAACAACCATAACCCAGAAATTCTTTCATACACATATACACAGAAAACCCAAAAAGATCAAAACTTTCATTTCATTTACACACACACACACACACACATCTATAGACAGAGACAGGGTCTTAGAGAGAACCTGAGGGACTTTTGATTAGTAAGAACAGATCTGCAAGAGAGAGAAGAGGGCTTTGTTAGAGAGAAATACAATAGTAAACTTTTACTGAGAAAAATGGTTTTTTGGTTCTAACTAACAAAAAAAAACAAAGGGAAGAATGTTGCTGGTAGAATCTTAGGAGAGTGTCTTTGATTTGCTTGTAATGGATTTCTTAATCCGTCTATTAATTTGTTGCTTGATAAATAGATTTCTTCAAATTTGATGCTTTCTGAAGTATCCTTTCTGCTATTGCTGGCTATCCAAGAGTAAGCTGTTAAAAATTCAAAATGCAAACTGAAATTGATAATCGTTTTTGTGCTTCATGACTGTTGTATGGAGGAAAAAACAAACAAACCAGATTTCCTTACTTATTTGTAATAAGTATTTTCCAACGAAAAAGTAAAAGCTAATTACTGGCTTCATTTTTGGTAAGCATTTTACTCTTATGGCAGCATGGTTGTTTGATATTAACTAATGACCATTTAACACAATTGTATGTTTACTAGATGGAAGGGGCCGAAGAGCACGACAGAGCATGCCACACATGTGCTAGCTGCGTATCGTGCGTCATTGTCGAGCATACGGGCACACCAGGTATTCTACCGCTTCATGTCACGACAATATAATTCTCCCTAGTTTTATTGTTTCACCTGGTGGGTTGTCAACTACTGCATGTGTATAGTTAATAATGTAATGTTGGTCAAGTAGACCATATATATAAAAGGAATTAGTTACGATCATTTCGCAACTATGGGCAGTCAATATAAAGTACCTTGATTGGCCTTCTTTTGAATTGATGTTTGTGGTTTTTATTCCACACGTATTTAGCTGTGAACCCTTCAAATTTCTCCCTCGGTTTCAGCTAGTGCAACCAATAGTATTCGGGTGCATCTTACCATGTAAAATCCAATAAGAGGGTCAATAATGACTTAGGATTTTTAGTGAAGTGATTCTTCAATGGTCTTTTACATTTTTGCTCAAATTGAGGATTGCCACAAATAAGTACATATTTTATTTTATTTTTTTGTTGAACATTTATTCAGGTTGTTTGGGAGCCGTATAGGGATGTCCTAGACTCATTGCCCCCATATTGTACTACTGGCTGACATATATGGACGGCCACAGTGTCGTTGATCTATTTTTGGATAGTAGAGGATCATCAACCCGAACGTGTCTTTCGTCAGTTTGGGATGAAGCAAGTGCCATCGGGCCTGGTGGATACCTCAGCTGAACTCCACAAAATCTCCCTCCAAGGTAAACTAGAGAGGGATTGGGTGCAAGAACATGCTATCTACATTGACCGATGGGCCTATAGAGGGGAACGTGTTGCCAACGCACCCACTTTGGATGGGGACACGACGTACCTTGCTGCTTACATGGCCGAGTACCGAAGGTCGACCAGACGGTGCATTACGCAAGAGTCGGGGTATTGGGAAATCCTAGTAAGGCAACCATTCAATGCTTCTTTTATGGATTGATATTATACGTGTGTTGCAAAGAGCATTATGAATATTAAGTTTTGTGGCGCCATTGATTCAATATTTTGACATTCATTGGGTTCTTACATTTCATTTCTTGCCACTAGATATGCATTTGTTGCCACCAGGTATGCCATTTCAATGTTCATATATATATGAATAAGCTCATCATGCATAATCTGTTTCCAAATCAGACCTGAATTACCTGCCAAGATATATACTCAAATATCATACGATTTGACCTGAAATCTTTATACTTTCTCAATGTTTAAAGGCACCAGAAAAGTTTTAATGCGACTCCTTTCTTCTGTAGGTTGAGTCCAATGTGGAAATGCTATTGCAATGCCAACTAGGTTCTGAAATTTACAACCAGCTGATGAAGACGCTGAATCTTGTTGGGGAGTTGAACCGAGTGGCATTGGATAATGTACGTGCCATGGTGAGTGAGGCGAGCACACAGGCCACAAGCCGTGGCGGGCGAGGTGGTGGGTTTGGAGGGCGTGGATGTAATGGAGGCCGTGGAGGTCGTGGAGGTTGTCCTGATGATAAGGATGACTTGGGTAACTTCCAACTCTAACACCTCCAATTCTTATTGACTTCCAATTCTAGTACTTTAAGTTGTAAGTTATTTAGAGGACGTATTTTAGTAGCGAAGTATATTTTCATCACAGCCACACACGATATCCCATTCTTCTGATTTCACAAATTTCAATGGCTCAAACTCCACTCTATTACCAAAACTGAAACGATTCTTACTTATCTTGTTTATTTAGTGACTCAATTCCTCGTTGTCATCTTAATAAATACAATTGTCTTTGTACAGATGATGAGGCGTTGGAGGCCGATTGGGACACGCACATGGATGGCGTCGGGTCATCGCGATGCACGTCTGACGCCATTGCCCAGGCATCCCATCCCGTTGGCCATGACGATAGTATAGAACACACATCCCATGCTCAAGCTCGCCCTCGATCCCCACTACCCACTCCGCTGTCTCCCCCATTGTTTAGTGGCTCTACCCATGAGGGTGGCTGTATATTTGTACCCACACCTGATCGACCGACCCCACCTGTAGTTCAGGCTGAGCCCACCCAGGAACCTTCACTTCCTAACCCCGACGAACCGACTGCACAGATTGAACAAATACAGATTGAAAATATTGAGCTGGTCCATGGGTTGCGAAGATCACTCCGCACTGACATACATCCCCCTGGTTACGGGACTGGTGACGATAAATACCATGCATTCCCCTCCTAACTTCTTCCAAAGTTATTTAATCAAACAATAAGATGAGAAGCACAACTAGTGAATGCATTTAATGTGAAAGGGAAGATGACCCAATGTACATGTACATATAGCCCAGTTGGATATTGTCTTCATGTAGACTTCCATCCCACCAAATGTTGCATTAACGTCGACCTAATAGTTCAAATAGATATGCCAATTGTCGTAGTTGCATATAATATTGCCAATAACTGTGAATTAATTGTGAATGACTACGATTGTGTATATGGTTATTTAGTTAGAAATTTTACTCTGTAAAAAGTACTTTTACTCCAAAACAATAATTAAACTCGATTAAAAATATTAATAATAAGACACATACACGTACACAGTACAAAACATGGTCTATCCCTCTGTTTAAACTCTATTTTGGCTGTTAGGGAATGTGTGCATTCAAGTAATGTGCTCTGCTTTCAATTTCAAGTAAGACGAGACCTGCCAAGGCAGTTGTGAGGAAACGAAAAGATCGCTGAAGCTCGGCATGATGTGGAGCATATGGGGGTAAAATTCCAACCAACACTGGTTTGGCTTATGTTTCTTTCTTACTTTGTTAGAAATTAACAACAACGAACACCAATTCAAACTTGTTTTGCTATGTTGAAGATGGTTTTCAGTAGGTGTTCACAAGGGTTTTAAGGACCAATTCAGAATAGGATGAGGTCTATTTATGGGGGTGGCAGAATTTGTACTAGGTGTTGTGGTGGGTTAAGAATTGATGTTGTGTCATTGGAACTAGAGTTTATAATTGTTGGAAAAAGGGTTAGGGTCTTGCTTTACAAATTTTCTCTACTCATTGTGGAACTATAATTTTCTCTATTCTTTGAATTGTGTAGCCCAATCTATTGCTGATATCATACAAGCAACACCCCTCTACCCGATATAAGAAGCCATTAAATAAGACTACTCAGTGATGCTCTTCAATTTAAATATTAACTAGTCGCGGACCCGCGCGTTGCGCGTGATTATTTTTTTAAGGGAGGTCTCATTGTTATCATTATTTTGTAATTTGAACTAACTTAATGAAGAGAAATGCATTTCATAATCATGTTCATCGCAAAATAATTTTTTATTATTGTAGAATTGTTTCATTTAAATTTTGAAACCTTAATTCTACCATAATTGGTTGACTAATTTGTACATCTCTAAGTCAATTGTACACATTTTGCATGCTACATGTAAACCCTATTTTCCATAAGGTTGAAATAATGTGGGAAACATTTGATTCTATGGAAGTTAAAAACTAAAATTCTTATATCTTGTCTTAATGTTGCCTCAATAATGTTAAATGAAATGTCAAAAATGGGATTTTGAAAAATTTCATCTTTACTTTTTATATATTTCTATTATTATTGAAGAATATCTTCTTTTTAGTTTTGATAAGAAATATGGTTTTCCATATTAGAGTTTGATTAGTTTTAAATTTAAATTTTGTATGATTGTATTTAATTATATGATCTAATTAAGTGAATGTAACAATTGATTTTATTGACATTCATAAGATCATCTTTAATTAATTTTTTACTCCTTCTATCAAGCTCTTTGTTTTCCAAGTAATGGTTACTAATTGACATTTGATTTCTTGATGATAATTCTAATGTACTAAATATGCATTGTAATGTTTATTTTTATTTTACTTTTTTCATTCCAATTTACTGCCATTAACTTAGTGCATCCACTTTCTCAAAAAAAAAAAAAAAAAAAAAAAAAAACTTAGTGTATCCATAACTATTAGTTTGTTTATGATATGTTTGGTATGATATTCTATTGTTGTTATTATTATTATTATTATAAATTTATTGTTTCTAAAATAGCATGTGTTTCGTATTCCATTCTTCTATTGATGCATTGTAGCATTTCATGGGAAGACTTTATGAGAACAATTTTTATTTATTTGAATTTAAGTAAAATATTTTATGTTTAATTTTTTAAAATAAAAAAATGATAGAAAATATAAATAATTTAATAATATGAAGGATATGTCTGAATTTAAATTTTGAATAAAATAAAATGAAAAGAAAAATAGTAAAAATGAAATGCATATCGATAAACACCAAATTATTCTGAAGAATACAAAAGAAATGCAAAAGAAATGTAGATAAATGGCAAGATGAATAGTGATATTAAGGTAGAGAGTAGTGGAGGGATGAAAAAGTAAAAGGAATGAGAAAGGTTAGAGAAAGTGTAAAAATAAGTTGAGAATTTAATAATAAGAAGAATAGTTTAAAAAAAGAAAAATATGATATTTTGATTGTAATATAATAGATTTTTTAATTCACTTTAAACATTAAAAAAATTATAGGAAAATTTGGAAAGAAAAAGGGTAATAACATGGTCGCATGACTACAATGGAGCAAAGTAAAAATAAATGCTACAATTGATTTTGTCACACTATAAAGTTTTTAATGTCCTCCGTAAGGTCATCTCTATTTTTTTTTTTTTAACTCCTCCCATCACGTACTCGTCGGCCTCTTTATTTTCTAAATAACGGTTACAAATTGACATTTAATTTCTTTTATTTTTCTTTCTCTCTCTACACTTTATTATCTATAAATCTCTCTCTTTTTGTTTATTCGTTGGCATCCTATTGTTTTCCCAAATTTGATAATAATTCTAATGTACTAAATATGCATTATAATGTTTATTTTTATTTTTATTTTTCATTCCATTTTGCTACCATTAAATTAGTATAGCTATCACTATTAGTTTTTTCAGTTATGTTTGGTTTGATATTCTATTATTATTATTATTATTTTTTTAATTTAGTGTTTCTAAATTGGTGTTTGTTTTGCATTTCATTTTTCCGTTGTAAGATTTCGTGGGAAGACTTTACAAGAACAATTTTTATTTATTTGAATTTAAGTAAAATATTATATGTTTAATTTTTTTTTAAATGAGACAAAATATAAATAATTTAATGATATGGATTATGGAGGATGTTGCTGAATTTAAATGTTGAATAAAATAAAATGAAAGAGATAATGACTCTCTATCTCCACTATCTCTCTCTCCTAATTTGATTGTGGGTTTTAAACTTTCAATTTGGATAATAATTTGTTGCTCATGATTTAATTTATTAGGAACTGATTGCAACCGACAGTTTTTTAGTGTTTTCCTTCCTTAGGGTGAGCTTCCAAATTGGCTTGAGTACAAGAGTAAGGGATCACTTTTATATTTTGTGTGCCCACGCTAGTAAAGCAAAAGATTTGAGGATGGTCTTTATATGCGATATTTGCAAGAAGCTTTCATGATATGAATGGATTCACTATAATCTATGAATTAAAAAATTATACCAAGAAAATCACATGGCAATATTGACAAAAGAATTGTCATGTAATACCATGTTAGGAATATCTGTGGTTGCACTCTATTGGAAGCCGGAGATGAAATGGAGTATTCAATAATACATAATAAGCATTGGTTTCCAAGTGAAGAAGTTTGGGGTCAACCTGATTTATGACAATGATGAAAAGAATTACCTATCCTGTTTTGAACCAATAATCGAAAATGCATGTCTTCCTTGCAATGATGATTATATACTATTTTTATATTACAATAAGATAATATTTTACAATCAAATAAGAATTAAAAAGATAACAGCAGAAAACAAAAAACTAAATCATATCAATTCAAAGTAGAATTGTAAAGAATACAAAAGTTCAAAATTAAAAAATACACCAAAAACTGGGAGAGAGAGAGAGAGAGAGAGAGAGAGAGAGAGAGAACTTTTTGTGTGTGGAAAAACAGAAAATTATGCATGGAATGATTGAGACAACAACAAATTTATAGCAAGAGGTTAAGAATAAGAAGACTCAAAAATAAAAGAAGATAAAGGGGTAGCAGAATAGTGATATTAAGTTAATATTTTACAATCAAATAAGAATTAAAAAGATGATTATATACTATTTTTATATTACAATAAGATAATATTTTACAATCAAATAAGAATTAAAAAGATAACAGCAGAAAACACAAAACTAAATCATATCAATTCAAAGTAGAATTGTAAAGAACACAAAATTAAAAAATACACCAAAAACTGTGAGAGAGAGAGAGAGAGAGAGAGAGAGAGAGAGAGAATTTTGTGTGTGTGGAAAAACAGAAAATTATGCATGGAATGATTGAGAGAACAACAAATTTATAGCAAGAGGTTAAGAATAAGAAGAGTCAAAAATAAAAGATGATAAAGGGGTAGCGGAATAGTGATATTAAGTTAGAGAGTAGTGGGGATATGAAAAGTTAAAATAGAATGAGAAAAGTTGAAGAAAGTATAATAATAAATAAGAATAATTAAAAATAAGATTAATATGATATTTTGATTTTAATAAAATGGAGTTATTAATTCACTTTAAATGTTAAACAATTATATGAAAAATTGAAAAGAAAAAAGATGATGACATGGCTGCTGATGTGGCTCAACGGGAGCGTAGCAACATTAATTGCTACGCTTCAGCTTTTAGTAATATATAGATTAGTGAGATGAGATGGGTTTTACTAATTTATCAACTCAAACTTTTGGGACAAAACTTGCACTTAGAAATTCGGTGATCTTTATGTCTCTTTGACATTCTTTTCATAAATTCTTCATGTTTGTATTTTTGCTAGGGTGAGGGAATCACAAATTTAATAGAGAATTTGTACATATATGTGGTTACTTCTTCTTCTTGGTTTTTTAGAATCATACAAAAATTTTGGAATATTTTGGAAATCCTTTTCTATAGTTGCAATGTAGTTAGGCAAATTATATCGTAGTTTCTATATGCATCTGTCTTCCAACATTAACATAGAAGGTTTTGTAACCTTTGAGCACTAATCATATTTTTGGAACAATTGAAGAACAAATAAGATAAAGCAATTGCTATGGATTTTGATTTTGAGGGTCGTTAGAAGGGGATGGAGGGATATATGGTATCCAAGTTTTTGGGTCTCCAAGATTAGATTAGATGTTGGTGGTGGAGGAGGAGAAAGTTAATAAAAAATAAGGTATCCAAGTTCTTGGGTCTCTTATATTAAATGCAGGTGGAGGAGGTAGGGAAAAAACGAGAGGGAGTTGGAAGAAAAGGAGGGAGTCTTGGGAATGGGAAGGGCAAAGGTGGAAAAGGTGGTAGTAGAGGAAAGGGTAGCGATGAAAAAGGTGGTAGAAGAGGAAAGGGTAATGGAGGGTTAATTACAATGGAGGGAATGGAAATTGAGGGAGAGGGAATCCATATGGTGGGAAGTAAGGAAGAAAGCAGTTTCAGGCATTCACTGATCTTGAAAATTCCTACTGATTTCCACATAGAGTAGCATTCTTCTTCGATGGCCTATAACTCAGTGCATTCAAGTTGTATATACAAGGATTGTCTTGCCTAGACTTGACTGTAATCACATTTGATGTTGTCTTTAAAACTAGCACGGTCCAGGCTGCAGATGAGCTCCTTATTAAGCTTACTTTGCACAATGTTGTTACTGCTAAGTTGAAAGACCCAGGTTACATACTCCATGCTTATTTGTTGTTCTGTTGACTGAGAATGTGATCTGTTCTGTGGTTTTGGGTGAGTTCGCTTTGAATTTGCATTGTATTTGAACATCCGCACCTGATGAATAAAACCCCACACTTAATAACTTGGAAGAAGAGGTCTCATTTGGATTGGGTTAAAGTAATAAAATTTGACAATTACTCATTGATTTAGTTTTAATTCAGAATTACAATTAACCATGTTAAAGTCCTTTTTTGAGACCCATTATTTCATATTGATTTAACCCTTTTTTTTTCCTTTTTTTGGTGACTCACTAATCCACTAAACCTATAAATTACTCTCTAGGATTAATTTCTAACATGTTTATGAGAACAACAATTTTTTGTACGTTTATTTATTTTTTATTTTTGGAAGATTGAATGAAACTATAGACTAGATGTGGATTAGGGGCTAATTCCCTGGCAAGAAGTAGCTGTGTCTTGAGAAAGTGTTGCTAGAACAGATATCACAATAAACAACGCCCCCTACAGTAATCCGAGAGGGGATATTACTAAATTGGAATATTAGAGAAAGTGTATGAGTGAAGAGAGATGCCAGAACAAGGAGAATTATTGGATCCATGAGGGCAAGTGTTAGAGAAGTGATAGACACTTTTAGGAGGGCATCAATAGTTATAGCTAACACTCCATGAATGGCATGTGAAGCCCCTATAATGATGAGGAACTATATTCTCTCTGCATATTATGAGCCCATGAGTAGTTGGTGTTGTGAAATTTTTCTAAAAGTGGAGAAGGGTGCATTAAAAAGAAACAACCAATGATAAATATAGCAACAAGCATAAGCATAGTAAAAGTTCAACTGAGAGGCCACTGCTAAACAGCTCACTTTCTATAAAGAAATTGGGTACATAAAGCAAATTCTTGGACTTCAGTAGTATAAAGAATACAACAATGTAAAATCTTTGAAAGATGGTCATTTTATACACAGTATGACTGATCAGGTGCGCCTTAAGTTTCTCTTATTGTTTTGTTCTTGTTTTATGCTTACAATTCTCTCTACAAGGCACACTGACAGCCTTCAACAAATATAAAATTTGAACTCTAATTTTTTGTACAGGATCATGATGGTTCCCACATTAAAGGGCTGTTGATCAATTTTATTCATTCGTATATATGATCATGTTAAAAGTTTCATCTTTCATAATTGAGTTTATCACTCCTATTGTGAAGGTTGGTATTTTCAGTTAACTAGTTCAAATATTAGCATTTTTAAACTTGTTACATGTGAACCAATTACTTTTATTATCTGTTTTCTGTCTTTTGCATATTGATTTGTTTGTCCTTTTAGGGGTTGGGAACAAGCACAACAAAGGAAGGAAGAGAGTACTTTTTGCAATCTTGAGAAACACAGTAAAGATTTTATTTGGGAAGCTGAACAGGATGGGGAGGCCATTGAGCTGGCAGTTACTAAGAAGAAGATAGAAGAGAGGACGAGCTACCAATCCGTAGATGGAGACAAGATTACAAGGAATTCCTGGAATCTATTTCTTCTAGTAATAAAGAATGCAAAGATCCCTTCATTGAGGTAAAGTTGCTCAAGTCCTTGAGAATTATGTTATCCACCACAATGTTTGTGGTTGTACCCAGTTTCTCATGAAAAGTAATGATGACTGCAGGACTTTGATATGAATTGTGATGGCGTAATAGTAGAATTTGATGTCTTCTTGACCCCTGAGAACTTGATTAGGGTCACAATCACTAGATGGTTTGCTGAAGAAATTTAAACTAACCACTACAATTAGCACAACTAATATGCACCTATTTGACCCAAGAGGCGTGATTAAGAAGTATGACAACCCGGAGCAAAGTATGTGAGATAAATTGGAGTTCTTTACATTGATTTACCAATATAATTTCCATGATAACACAATTACTGTTATATATTTAGCTTGAATCTGATGATTTTTTCCTGTTTGGATATTATTATATATTTATATCATTTTTTTGAAAATATTTGATTTGAAATCAGCTTAAGCAAACCAATTGAAACAGATGGTTTAAGTAGCTTAGAGGCTTTGAATCCTATTAAAGATTTTCTGGGTTGTTTATATTTTGTGTTGAAGTGGTTGATATTTTACACTGGTCCAAAAGGAAAAGTTTATCATGAAAACATGCATTAATTTACAAGAAGATGGACCGTTCTGATTGATTCCTTTTGATTTTCCGCATGCAGGGTGTTCCTGATCGTGTTTGTCTCAGTCTCATTCCAACAAGTGAGGGTAGCTGGGTCACTGCTATAAAGGGCATTAAGGTAACTGCCAATACTCTATATCTGGTTCCATTCAATTATTTTTTGAAATTAGGGACTCTTGAGTACTTTCACTTGTATTTGGCTGTTTCATATGCTGTGCTTACCTTTGTCACAAGACAAGCTTTGTTGTGTAAAACCTGGCTTTCAATGATCTCGTGAGCCAAGTGTAAGCCTGAAGTGGTTTAGTTTACCAAGTTTGGGCAGAGTTCAACTGGGCTTGGCTTGTTTATTGCTCGGCTAGTTTCCATTGTCTTTTTTTTTTTTTTTTTGTTACTAGCCGTATACTCTCTGGTCAGACTTGGGATTATTCCAAAGTTACAATTAGGCCAATTTTAGTGTAGACAGAACTGATTTTATGAACTTGTAGTGGAAATTGAAGTCAAGTGTTCTAGTCCAGGATTGAGAAATGAAAGGATTAACTGTAGGCGACTGAGTTATGCATTCTTCCCTTGTACTATTTTCCTATGGATGTGGATGGTCAAGCTTTATACTGAAATTGATCAGTTTTACGTAATTCTAGCCCTCAACCTAAAGAATTCCTCTATGATATTGCTTAAAGATTATGGTACTTATTATTGAGGTTTCAAAAGGTATACCTGTAATTAAGTTTGGTTACTTTGTCTTGTTCTTTGAAGAGCATTTTGGTGCCTCGAAATAATAGAGAAGTTAATAGTGAAAAATTCATAAGCTGTCACAATAACAATTTTTCAAGCCATGCTATAAATTATCCAGAATGGTTTGATAAATTCTTAATTTTAAAGTGACAGGACATTTATTTGTTTTGATAACTTTTTATCTTTTCTTGAAAGATCAAATAATGTGGTGATATTGCAAATAGCTGAAGTTTAATTAGTGTCGTATTTACATATTAATAAGTGGTTTAGGGACCCATTAAACTTTGGAACATTTGTAGGGTTGTTTCAACTTGATTTTTCAGTGCCTGTCTAAGCCACTTGGCAGTTTCAAACCCACCCCTACCCCCCTCCCACAAAAAACGCATGAGAGATACCCTCAAATGCTCAAATCATACAAACTTTTACCACCACATAGTGCCTATTATGTCATTCACTTTTTGGCTTTAATTAATGTCAGTAGCTGGGAAGGGTTAGTATATTAATCGCAGTTTCTACTGCAGCAATGATGTTCATTAAGTTATATTATGGTGGTCCTTTTATTTGTCTTGTAAAGTTGTTGATGCTGGCTATGAAGTTGTGTCTTTTATTTGATTTTAGTTTTAGTTATTACTATAACCATGAAGTGGCATTTCACTAGCAAGCCAAATACTTTCTAAGTTTTATATTCTTATATAATAGATTACACAAAACACATTGAATTGTAATAGCTTAGTGTATTTATGCATATCATGGATTGTAATAGCTTTGCTGTTATGGGATAATTTTGTTAGATGGATAGACAAGAGAATAAAAGGACACGTGTATTGCAAATCTAGGAATGGAGACGTGGATTATGGGATTGAGAATGGAGACATCGAATGGCAATTGCTTATGTAGTTTGCCTTGTTGCCTATTGGTTAATACTTCGAAGGAGGCCTCAAAGGAGACAAGTAAAACTTACTCAATTGGGAAACCATTGATTGAACAGACACAAAATGTGGCTTCAGAGATACTTAACAACAAAACTCCTCAGCAGAAATCCAGCAATGCGAATTGTGATTTACAGTTAATTTTGGATTGCCTTACGGATGGGAATTCTAATCTGAGTCAAAATAGTTCTTGTCCTGCGATTCAAGCCACTGACAAGGTGGTTGTGCAACCGCATTTGGATGTCCAAGAGTGCCGAGAGAGGGAGCTCAAGTTTACAGCTGCAGGTTGGAAACATGATTGTCTGGGGAAGTGGTTCAGAGATGAAAATGTGAGGCAATTTTTATTTATTTATTTATTTATTTATTTTTGGCATCGTTCTTGATACTGCTTTCTGTACTAAATTTGATAGGGTGTATTGAGATTCTGAAGTTAACAAATAATTTTATTTTGGATTATACTATTTTGATTAAAGCAATTAATTAATTCTTTTTTTAATGATATTATTTTTCATGATGTCAAATGTAGTGATTTATGCATATTATTGCTTGCAGGTTGAGTTTGACTCTAATGAAAATTATCCAAATGTATGCCTTGGATGAAAAGATGTGGAAGACTTTAGCCGATGGACATTCAATTTGATCATGATTGATGATGGTGGTATAGTTTGCTAACTTGGCATGTAAAGCTACTGCTAGTTTTCTACTGAACAACTTAGAAGAAAATTTTTGTTTACACTGATTTGCCTGTAGGGAGCCCAAGAGTTGCGTCTTTGTGAATATAGGAAGTTGGTGTACCAATGCTTGAATTAAGCACAATTTCAAAAGGATTTTTCTTCAAAGGTGTATCACACAATTGCATTATTTATCAGAAGAATTCTAGCAGATGTGCAGGGAAATTTATGTGTTTTGGAAAATGTAAAAGAAAATTATTTATGTAAGAAACTATGGTGCTGGTTTTGTTATTATTGTAACTAGTCGTAGACCCGCGCAATGCGCGAGATAATTTTGATGTTATATAATTTTTTGTTAAGTAAAGAATGAGAATAATAGTTGAGATTTATAAGTAATAGTCTCAAATACATCTCACAATAATGTGATTACATTGTAATATATATAATAAATTTTATGTAAGTAAAGTAGTCTTTATCTTGATTTTGTGTGTGTGTGCGTGTGTGTGTATTGGCGTGGAAACATGTTGCATTTTACTTTCAATTATTATATATGACAAAATATTTTGTAATACGTTATAATAGTGTGAAATATGTATCAAAACATAACACAATTAAAAAATGGAAAATTTATAAGTTTTATTAGAACATGAAAATGAATCTTGTTGGTTTCATATGAAAGCTAACATTATTTTGCATTTTTGGAGAAGTTACTGAGCAATTTATCCAAAATTTCTTTCCATTTTATCACATAAGAACTATTAAACAAAATTATAATAGTTTCTATTTTGATAATCACTAAACTCATATATGAGAATCAACTATTACAAAAACTTTTCTCCCCAAAACATATATTGATTTCTATTATTCCTTTCCATACAATTTAAAAAATGTGAAAAACTAAGGAAGCTAAATGTGTAGTTGATCGTTTCTCCAAAAAATAAAAATGTGTAGTTGATCTTAGTCAATCAATAAATAGCATAAAAGGGGTAGGGGAAAGCAAACGTATTCACGGTATAATTGTTTATATACGTCCATATTTGTTTTTGTATAATAATACTCTTGCTTTTTAAAACATTCATGTAGAAAACTGTATCTTGTTTGATCTCTCCCAGTTCTGCAGCTTTAACCCAACTCACAGCATATAAACTAACGATCATGAAAAAAGAACCTAGCAAAATGAAGCCAAATTTCTAAATTTTAGTGATAAATAACAAAGAGAAATTAAAAGATATCACAAATATGTAGTGGTAATTAAAAAAATTTCCATCACAAATGCTATACTTATTGGTTTTAAGAGAGATTAATAGAGAACATATATAAATATAAATATAGGGGAAGGGAAAAATGTATATACAATACACAAGTGTTGAGGGAGGGGGAAGGTTGGGGAAGAGGAAGAGAGTTTGTATGTTTTGGTAATTGAAAAATGTATTTATAACTGGTAAGTTGCATAGTTAATGTTATATATATATATATATATATATATATATATATATATATATAAATATATATATTCTTTTTAAAAAAACTCATCAAATCCAAAGTAGTAACATAATAGTATGAATAGAGGACTTTTGGGCTACCATATAGGTTATGAAAAATTTAAGACTTTCCATATTCATTATTTTATTTCCTAAAAATTTTTATCAGAGAAAATAATTTCCTTCATAAATTAGAATTTTATGGATTTTTTTTCTTCAATTAGATAGAAGAAATATATAGGAATGCAAAAAAAAAAAAAAAAAAAAAATGATTGCATTTCTAAAAGAGCTAATAGTGAATATTTAAGTAAATATTATTTAAGAATTATAATAGTGAAATTTGCAGTACAAAGGAAATGCCTAGTTGATTTCCTGTTGTATTTATCTATTATATTTCTTATGTTATTTCTATTATATTTTTGAATATTTAAGGAGTATGATGGATTGAAGTGCAACATATCATAGCCAAATTGAACAATAAGATATTAGATATAAGTTTAAGGTTTTTTTTTTTTTTTCCTTGAGAATTAGATAAGCTTAATTAAACTAATTACTAAGGTAATATGATTTAATTCATGTTGGACTATACAAAATCATTCTATTTATTATACACACACACACACACACACACATATATATATATATATCGGTTAGCATGATTTGAATTAAGTTGCAGGATTTCCTAAAAATGAGATCACGTCGAGGTGTATGCTTCAATTGAGAAAATTTTTTAATTTCAAAGTAATGGACATTAGTATTACCATGGAAACATAAAGCAATATTGCATGCATGTCCATAGACATAAAATGGATGCAATAGTTATAAATTGTAAGAATTTTTTTTTTCTTGAGAAGATAAATGGTACCCAAATACAAAGAAAAAGAGGAACACCATACGGTCAATACCTATCAATCATAATATTTTGTTTCCTCTTCGAAGGTGTCCTAAGAAGTTATAAATTAGCATCGATTTAGATGAGATTAAAAGAAAATTAGCAAGAATTTATGAAGTATTTAATTTAAAAAATTACAAAGCTCTTCAGAAAATAAAATAAACAAATGAGAGGCAAATGATCATGTACTAAATCAATAATCAATTCTTTAAACACAAACAATTTTAATGGATAAAACGCAATTATGTAAAAAAAAAAAATTGTAAATATGAGTACAAAGAAATAGAATATCAATTGAAAAAAGAAAAAGAAAAAAAAAAGAAGATGAAAAGAAACATAGTGTTTACAATCCTAGAAAAGAAAATCGAATACAAACCTTTACATCATAATTTGTCAAAAAATTAATGAAAATAACCATATTAAACTAAGTTATAATCCCAAATACAAAGAAAAAGAGGAACACCATATGGTCCATACCTATCAATCATAATAGATGAAATTAAAAGAAAAGTAGTAAGAATTTATGTAGTATTTAATTTAAAAATTACAAAACTATTCAGAAAATAAAATAAACAAATGGGAGGCAAATGATCGTGTACTAAATCAATAAAACGCATTCAAATTCTTTAGACACTAACAATTTTAATGGGTAAAACATAATAATGTAAAGAAAAATTGTAAACATGAATACAAAGAGATAGTCTGTCAATTGAAAATTGGAAAAAAGAAAAAAGAAACATGGTATTTACAACCCCAGGAAAGAAAATCCAGTACAAACCATAAAAAATTGCCGCAAAAAAGCAATGAAGTTCAAGGGAAGAAAAAGAAAAGATAACCTCAAATGGACCTTCCAATTCTAGTTGTAATTTGGTGACTGATGGGCTGGAAAGAAAGCAATTCAAAACCTATATATATAAAAAAGAAATCAATAAAACGCATTCCAATTCATTAGACACTAACAATTTTAATGGGTAAAACATAATAATGTAAAGAAAAATTGTAAACATGAATACAAAGAGATAGACTGTCAATTGAAAATTGGAAAAAAGAAAAAAGAAACATGGTATTTACAAACCTAGAAAAGAAAATCCAGTACAAACCATAAAAAAAATTGCCACAAAAAAGCAAAGAATTTCAAGGGAAGAAAAAGAAAAACTAACCTCAAATGGACCTTCCAATCTAGTTGTAATTTGGTGACTGATGGGCTGGAAAGAAAGCAATTCAAAACTATATATAAAAAAAATTAAATCAGTGGGTTTTAAATCCAAATGGAGGCAATTGAATGTTTTGATGGGGGAAAGAAGCCGTTTTTTTGATAAGGAGATGATAAGTCAGAGAGAGAGAATGATTGATTGCTGAATTTAAGGGAATTTGGATTCAATGGGAAAGTCATTAATAGTATAAACATTAGTTGTTTGTTTGGTAGGAAGATGATAAGTTGAGAGAGAGAATGGGATTGATTAAAGAAAATATATGAAGTAGAAACCCAAAAAAAAAAAAAAAGGAAAATAAAAACTTTGTGACATGGCGATGATGTGGCTCAACTGGAGCGTAGCAACAATAAATGCTACGCTTCAGCTTTTAGATATATATAGATTCAAATTCTCTTGGAATGCCAATTGTAAATGGGTTAAAAGTTCTAACTACTACTTCTTTGTGTTCGTTTGCTTGGATTTTACTCACAGGCATATATGCTTTTCATAGAATCAACTGCCTGTTTATGCTGATTTGTAAGAGACTTGGGCCAAGCCTCAGCTTGGTTTCACAAGGCCATTAGCATTAGCCTTAGATTAATGGATAAAACTAGGAGCTAAAAAGCCTCCTTGTTAATGAGAGACAAATTCGATAACATGATTTTGTCCTCCAATCTTTTTTTTTTTTTTTTCTTAGGTGAAATATGAATACCTGTGTGAGAGGATGAGAGTGTGAGAGGCTGTGACCAAGAGCTCCTGCACTAGCTCCATGGGGTTCAAACTTTGAAGAAAGTTATAAGTTACAACACACAGAGTCAAAGAGATGTTGAGACTTCAAAAGAAAGTGTGTTGTGAATTAAATTAACTCATTAAGGAAAAAAAAAATTAAAACAAATAATAATAAATGAAAGAAACACTCAAAATTCAATATGTTGGTTTTTTCAGTAAACAAACAATCCAAACCATTTTTTCTTATTTTAATTATTATCAATTAAGGATGGTTTTTTTTAGTATAATAAAAAAGTAGAAAAAATATTTAATCATAGACTAATGTTGATTATTTAATTCACATAAAAAAATTATCAAAAAAAAATATATATATATATTTCATGCTATGGTCATAATTATTTAATCTAACAAATTAATCATAGACCAATGTTGCAAGTCCATTTTCAAATAGGGGTAAATTTGTCTATTTTAATCATTTCCTCTCCTCTCCATCCTAATTTTTAAAACATCCAAACAAGGGGAAGGGCTAATTACTCCCTTCTCCCTTACTAATTTTAAAAACATCCAAACAAGGTGGAGGAGAACCATTCCCCTCTACTTTGCTCCCCATTACTCTCCTCCCCTCTACTCCCCTCCACTCTCCTCGCTCTCTAAACTTCCAAACAGACCATTAAATAAGTGGAATATTTTCGAGTTGAATACATGTACCAATCTCCCTTGAAGAGATATACAGCATTTCCAGGTGTGAGTTGGTTTCATTAGTCAGTTAGTGTCACTACAAGACAATATATTGCAAATACACGTGACAGCTAGCGGTTGAATGAGTATTATGTGCATACATTAGGTTCTATACACAGATGTTTGAACAGCTTCTACTAAGGCACTATGATAAATGTAAAATGACAAATATCATTAAATGCAATGCAAACGTACATTTCTATATGTTACTAGGTTATGTGCAACATGAGAGCATATTAGGTAATGAAAGAGTTTGGCAATTGCCCTTTTGTGTTTCGTTGCTAGGTGGTGTTCATTTCTGGATTTTCTATTCCAAGATGGCTTCATTTCATGCTGCAAAATCATAATAGGCAGGAGGTATATTACATAAGCGTTATGACTTGTCAAATTGCCTATTATTTTCGCAACTTCTTCAGAACAAGTGTATTTTATTTTCTCTAGGCACAAAGATATAGACAAAGTACTTATAGGCTATCCAAAGCCAAGCACAATTACCAAAACAATCTAGCCAATGTTAACAATGAGTACAAGCAATTACAAGTCAATACAGATTCCAAAATAAACTTTGTGCTTAGAGAAACCAACAGGCTATTCAACAACTTCTACAGCCAATCTCAGGAGCCATAGTTTCGCCTTCATTTTGCACTTCCTTGTTGTGTCGAATCATGAACTTCATCATCTCCCATAACATGGGCTACCACTTCACTCAGCATGTTAGTACTCAAGGTTGCAATCCTCCTTGCATGGTCACGCTCCTCAATAGCAACGTCTAACTGATACCTCAACAATCTGTTCCTAACATCTCCATCGCAATAGTTGGTTCCTTCGCTTTGAGACGTCCCCCCTGGGCTTGATGTCGACATGGTAGGAGATGTCCATGATGGGGAAGCACCATACTGCACATTCCTACTATTACGTTGCATGAACTCCATGTATGCAGATTCTGCTTCTCGTCGATCTTTGTATGACCTGTGTTCGGCATTTGCGAACTTATGAACTTGTCTACTTGCTTCTGCCCAATTGTCGTATATGCCAGGAGCACGACCAACGAAAACAACATAGTATTTGCCACCCTAAAAGAGGAACACAATAGCATTGTACGTTAAAACCGCATGAGCTGTGCTGGAGTTAGAACTTACCGAGTTTTGAATCTGAACTATTAGGTAAAACATGTACCATGTCGCTCTACCAACAGGTGCCAGTAGACTACAGGAACTAACATGCACGTTGCTTATTCCAAGATTTGACAATCAGTTGCATAATCTATAATTGTATAGTGGTAAATAATTGTACAATTAAAACAGTAAAACATGTTGGCATGTTACCTTTAGATGCAAAGGAGGCTTGTCTTCTCCATCCTTGACAGTTTTCCTCATAACCCCCAACCAGAATGAGAGGAAGCTGCCTTTTTATATGAAGCGTATTATACTCGACTATGCCTAAATCGAGTACAGTGACTGATAACTCGATTTAGGCATAGACGAGTACGTATAAATACTGCCCAACCAGTTGTTGGTGAAGTAAATAATACTCGATATCCATATAACCGAGTTCTACTGCCAAATGTACGACGCGTTAATGGTACTTGGTCTCTGTATAACCGAGTTATAAAACTCGCTTAAAGTAACATCGATTACTGTGGGATCTCCCCCACTACTAAATGTACGACGCCTTAATGGTACTCGGTCTCTGTATAACTGTGTTATAAAACTCGCTTAGTGTAAAATCGAGTACTGTCATTGTAGATTTTGTCATTTCCTCCCCTGCCTTCTGGGACCACTGACCATTTGCCATTACTTCTTCATGGGGGAGCCTTCTGAACGTGGACCAGACTGTGCCTTCTACCATTGTGTCAACGCCTACTGCCAGTTTCAACTTCAACTGAGCAGCTTCACCAAGTGCACTACTTTTTCGTAACGTCATTGTCTTCCCCATTCTGTCAATATCTCAGCTGATAGGTAACAACCGCTAACCATTTATAACAACACAAAGCCAGTGAATGTTATGAGACTTCAATTAATTGGTCTATCTGAACATAATAGTGCATGACGTTCAGAATTTCAAATAACACTAATTCTGTGATTGCTGTGGGAGGGGTTATCTAAACATGGAATTGTGGTTTAGTATTTAAGACAACACCCATTTTGTGACTGTTGTGGGTCTTCAATGGGGGTATCTAAACATAATAATGCATGAGTCCATCCAGTTATGTTAACACAAATTTTGAATAATAATGTTGTGGGAAGAATGGGGGGTGCTTGAACATAATAATGTGGTATAGTATTTAACACAACACAAATTCTTTGAATGTTGTGGGTCTTCACTGGGGGTATCTGAACATAATGATGCATGAGTCCATTTATGATAACACAAATTATGTGACTGTTGTCAGTAGAATGGAGTGTATTTGAACATAATAATGCAGTACATGTTGCATACTACGAATTATTTCCCTTATTTGCAATGCTTCATAATTCTCATTTGATTAACAATACACATTGTGCGAACCGATTGCTGTTTTCGAATTTAGGTGTTTGATGGACTAGATCATACGATTATTCCATAGTATGTTTTTAGCATCAATACTTTTTGGTATGTTAGTATTGATTTTAGATAAACAAGATGGGTTTTTTAGCACAATTTGCTTAGGTTTGTTTAGCTACATGAACACCTAAACATAGGGCATATATAGTTAGCCTATGGTTTCATAATATTACACAGCATGATACAACTATTACTATTTGTGGTTCAGGTCCGTTATGAGTCCTTATTACTTCTATGTTTACTACGACGGGGAGGCATATATTAATGATTCGCATGGGCTATCATACCGAGGTTCGAACCTAAAGCAGTCACTTATTGAAGTGAAACGTGGGATACACATGAGAAAGCTGAAGCGGAAGATAATGTCAACTCTGGGGTTAGACAAGGATTCCTATGACATCTCCATTGTATTTCGAGCTCCTCAACAACTGGTGGGTACCCAAGTTTTCTACAATGCAATTTTGTTACAATGCGACCATGATGTGGACATAATGTGGGGAGTGATAAAGCGGGCTCCACAATTCATAGGTTCTGACTTGTATGTAACTGTCGCCACTGTTGGGTGTAATGTCGACAGGGGTTCACAGTATGCTAGTAGAGCTGGGGAGCAAGATTCAGTTCCTATAACCATCGTGTACCCTTCAATTACAGCCGAGACGTCTTTGCCCTACAACGTTGGACCACGCAATGCGGTTGCTATGTACAATATTGAAGCCGCCAAAGTGTTAGGGTCTATCCATACGTATGACGAAAATGTTTATTGAGGGTATACTGAAGAAAATGAAGATATCCAAACGCACTTGGATGAGGCAATTGAAATGGATGACCCTCGAGATGTGTACAAGGAGTTCATTGGTAATGATGGACTGGAGGACAATCCGGAATTTTTAGATGAACTGCAAGTCGAAAACAATGTGGATGCTTGCGCCAATCCAAACCCCAACCCCGACTGGTTCACGTCAAACACATGGGATAACATTCATGACCCATCACCTTCCTTGGAAACAGGTCTGATGAGTTGGAGGCCAGGGGATGAACCAAGCAAGGGGATGCTATTCTTGAATAAAGCTGCGGTTCAGCATGCGTTGACCATGTTCTCTGTGGGGCTTAATAAGAAATTTAAGTACATGAAGTCAAACCCCGAGAGACTGATTGTAACATGTGTAAACGATGCATGTCCGTGGTTAGTTCGAGCTATCAACAGCAAAAGGCACAAGTTCTGGGAGATCACAACATGTAAGGGTCCCCAAACTAGCTCGTCACTCCAGGTGGATCATGATGGAAGGATGATGGATTCGAAGTTCATTGCCATCACACTTGAGTCATACGTGCGGGAAGACATTTCAAGAACAATAGCAACCCTGCTTAGTCTTCTGCATGCGAAGCATGACCATTGGGCATCTCACTATAAGGTTTGGGATGCAAAACAAAAGGCGGTTGCGGCCATCTATGGGGATTTCGATGAGTCATATGCATAATTAGCTCGGTTTCTGGCGGCGTTAAGAGATGCGGATCCAACCACAATGACACAGTTGAAGTGCGACAACCGTAACGTGCTAGGAACTTGCACATTTAACTGTGCCTTTTGGGCTTTTGGTCCGTGTATTGAAGGGTTCAAGCATTGCAGGCTGGTGATAAGCATCGATGCAACGCACCTCTATGGCAAGTACAAGGGGAAGTTGTTGATAGCAATGGCAACGGATGCTAACAACGAGGCTTATCCGCTCGCGTTTACCGTTGTTGAGAGTGAGAGCAAGGAGACATGGGGATGGTTCTTGGCATGGTTGACCAATATTACGGACCGGGCCAATCTTTGCATCATCTCTGACCGACATTCGGGGATAAAAGCCTGCTTTGATGACACAAGTATGACTTGGTTGCAGCCTCCCAAGGTCCATCACCGGTACTGCCTCCGCCATGTCGTCAGTAATGTGAACACAAAATGGAAAATTTCGGAGTTGAAGAACTTGGTATGGAGGGCAGCAAGTGCGAATCAAGTCAGAAAGTTTGAAGCCATACTGGAATTAATTTGTAATGTCAAGCCGGCTGCACACAGGTACCTTGAATCTGAAAACAAACAAAAGTGGACACTTGCACACGATGAAAGGCGTCGATACGGAGCCATGACAACCAACCTATCAGAATGCTTTAATGGAGTATTGAAAGGTGCACGCAGCTTGCCAATTACGGCAATGGTGAGGTTCACCTTTTTCAAAGTGAACTCGTACTTTGACACTCGTCGTAATCTCACTCTAGATCAGTTGGAAGCGGGTCAAGAATGGTGCAAGTACGCCATCGACAAGTTTGAAAAAAATCAAGCGAAGGCAAAGGACCATATGGTGACACGGATGTCTGCACAACCGCGGATATATCAGGTTGACACATCGGGAAATCCTCTGAATGGTAGGGGCAGACAACACACGCATAGGGTTGATCTTTAGAGTATGACATGCATGTGCTGGAAATGGGAAGCACTCAAGATCCCATGTTCACACGTAATAGCAATTTGTGCTAAGTATAAGCACGATGCGCAGCGGTTTATTGATCCTTGCTATAGCGTGACTCATAGGTACCACAGCTATGAACCGGTATTCCAGCTGTTGAAAGACAGATTAGAATGGCCGGATCCAGAAGAAACTCGAGCAGTGATGCCCAACCCAGGATTGATTCGGAAGAAAGGTCGGCCAAAGTCCACACGTATCCGCAATGAGATGGATGGGGATGATAATGATAGGGAGTTGCCGAGCTCCTTATGGATCGAGAATGGACCAAAATCAAGATGTGGGTTGTGTCGCCAAGAGGGGCACAACCGTAGAACATGTCATACTCGAAATGCAGAGTCAACAACTGGTGGAGCTGCATCATAGGTAAAGCTTCCATTTCTTAACAACTTTTGTCAACACAAATCATCATAGTTATGAAACAAACGTACGTTGGTGTTCATGCATGGATAGGCAAATGAGTCCAATTGGTATTTAAATATGTTGTTCAATGGTTTTGTCACATTATTCGTCCTAAGTCATGAATCTGAGCGTTGTTGTGGCTATGTTGCTTGTTAATAACTTATATAGGTCCAGTACATAACATATTTGAACTGTTTACAGCAAGTACGACAGCCAAGGTGGATGGGTGATAACCGAGGTACGTTGCACAGCCAAGATGATCCCTACCACCTGAGGAAGCCCCCGAACGACACCAGTAACTCGGTTTCATGATGAGAAGACAGTGTTGGATTGGTCATTTTTTTCTTGGAAGCTGCTACTAAGTTCTGTACTTATGTGGTCATGCACTTTGTTAACAAGATTAATTTTATGTACTAGAGTAGATTTCACTATCTGGTCAAGCAAACATTTCAGTTGCATGTAAAATGTAGTAATAGAAGTAGTGAATGTTATGAGACAATTATGATTTCCAGCTTCTCAAAAGCAATTAGTTATTGCAATGCACAGGTGCTTCGTGAAAACTGTAATAAAATTTCTTATTATTGAGAATTGATAGAATTGAGTTGCACATGACAACAAAAGAAACATGCATAGAGAGCGTGTATTGAGAGTATTGTGTTAGCTGGGGTTTTCAACATAACTCGGTTTTAAAGATATCGAGTAAAACTAAGTAACTCGATATTAGTAATATCGAGTAACATGTACTGTGATTCCTACCACGACTAGAAATTGCTCAGTCTGAATAGCGAGTTATATTATAAAACTCAATACTTTAGTATTCGATTATTATAAAGAAAATTTCGATCAATCCAACTGGGTTCAACCAATCGAAAATCCCTGAGTTTTTGCAAAATTCTCTATACAAAACGATTGCTGTACGATTGGTTTTAGATCAGTCGAATATTAAACTCGGTTTTATAGGTAGCAAGTATGGTCTCCGATGGTAGAATAATCGAGTACTATAAGTAAAAGGTCACGAGTAATGTGCCTTCTTATTACCACGCCTAGACTGTACTCAGCTTCCGAGACGGCGAGTAATAATTATAAAACCCGACACCTATGTAGTCAAGTATTACAACCATAAAATTAATTGGTCTTCCCTTGAAATCTGAATCTGAATCTCTGTGTCTCTCTGAAATCTGAATAGCGCCTCTCTCAAATCTCAATCTCCGTGTCTCTTTGTTTCGAGACGGCCTTTACTGTGCCTGTGACTCTTCGTCTTCTTCTTCTCCTCAAAACCCCAACCGCCCCTCTTTCATCTACATTGATTCTACACTATAAAATCAAAACCCTAGCCTGACCATGTCTCTTAACCTTCTACTCCGTCTTCCCCTCAAATCCCTAGCCGACCCCTCTAATTTAGCTTCTCCTGAAAATCGTCGAGCACTGTTCTTTGTATTCAACTCTCAACAATCGAATCCACTAGCAAGGTGTACTTGTTTTATATTTTTGGTTTGTTTACTTACTAATGAAATTTGAGGGGATTTGAGGGTTTTGTTTACTGTGTTAATCATTATCATGTCGATTGTTTAGTACTTAGACTTCGTTTGTTTAATTTTTATGTTGATTTAAAAAAATCCTTTAATTATGTTGCTCTATCATTTATTTTCAAGTCTCTTTGTATCTGTCATCTTAAAAAAAATTAATTGTAGATCCATTCGTTTAGATGTTGATCTTGTTGTTCTAAAACATTATATGTAGTGAGGTTTGTAAGTTAGTTTGTGTTTGTGACAGGTTTTGTTTGAATTTGTGTTTGTGAGTGGTTCTAATCCATATTGTTTGTGAGGCTTGGAATGAGCCAAAAAAAATGAAATATTTTTGTCTTGGGTAAATGCTTTATTTTATTGCTCCACTTCCCCAAATCACAACATTTTCCTTTTCCCTTTACTAGTCCTTTAACTTGTACAACTTAATTTGTCTTTCTTGAACAAATTTGGGAAATTTTTTTATTTTTTTTATTTTGAGAAATTGAAGAAAATAAAAATTTTATAATTTATTTTAAATTATTTTGATAATCTATCATATGTTGCATGTAATATAATAGAAGTTAATCTTATATTATGTTGTGTCATTGTCAAGTAATTAACATACGCGTTATACGTTGTAAATTAATATACTTTTGCCATGTGACACAACATAGAACATCCAGATTATTACTTTATTATATATGTGAAATTATATTAAAGTTTTAATTTTCAAGTGGCATGGTAATGCCACTTGAAAATATAACTTCGATTATATTACTAATATGCATCCTTGATTGACATATAAGTTTTATTAAATTGTGTAGCGTATGAACATAACACTGTGATCTATATAAAAATAGAAATAGAATTCATCAATACCAATAAATAAATTATGTATTAAAAAACATTATGTTAGATGATTAAAATAAATACTGAAACTTCATATAATTAGTTATTTAGTAGCATTATGTTAATTAAAGTAGTAATATAACTAACAAACTAGTTAGAACTTTGGTAATGGAGTCTGGTTTATAGTAGATTTACAAATTTTAATGTACTTTATGGTGAGGTGAGATATTTTGTTCCTTTCTTTGTATATAGAGTAGAGCTTGTGGCAGTTTCGAAGAGCCTCACTTGCTGCACTGTCTGCCCTAGTTTAGAGAACATTTCGTTTGGAAAATTAACACAGTGTAGAAAACTGCATTGTGCAGAAATATCTATTTGTTTTGTGTTTATCACCATACAGGTGATTTTTAGTACTAATAGGAGACGTTGATATAATAATTGAAGATCCATAATCACTGTAATGTTGGCTGTTTAGTAGTAATGGTAGATTTGTTTGTTTGTCTTGTTGATTTTAAATTCATTTCTCATTCTTTAATTGTTCGTAGAATTACTAAATTCCTTATCAATATTTTTTCTTTAAATTGGTCTAGATGGAAAGGGATGAGATGATTCCTACTGACAGTAAGTGTGAAGGAAAAGACATTGACTTAGATGCCCAAGTTGATGAAGTGACTGAACTTCCTCCGTGAAAGAAGGCTAAGATTGAGCTCAAAGTCTACAAACAAACAAGGAGTTCAACTGTTTGGCGTTACTTTCAGATTCTTCCGACAAAAGATGATGGAAAGCGTACATGCAAATGCAAGAAGTGTGGCAAGGAATATATTGCGGCCGGAGCAAATGTTACTGAAAATTTGAAGCGCCATTTGGATTGGGCTTGTCCAATGAAATTTGATGTGCCATTGCGCATTCCTGTTTCTACAGTGGCAGATAAAGGTAATGAAAATTTGTGATCTATATGTTGACTGCACGAGTTCTAAGTTTTATGATGATTTTTGAAAAATATAACAACATATATGTCACAAAGGGTCTGGATTTCCCCATAAAATGTCAATATTTATTTTCAATATTAATCATGAAAAGGTGTAGATAAAACTGTAAAAGGCAGAAAAGCTGCTCTATGGACAATGGATTTGATTTATCAAAATAGAACATATAGAATATGCACAATATGTTTGAGATTTTCACTGGAATAAATTGAGTTGAATGATGCATGATGGTATGGTTGACCAATGTAATACAACTTATATTCATGCATATTCAAAATATAATAGTTTATATGTTTTGTTGGTAGACTTGGTAGACAGTCAACCATGGTACAATTTTATTGATCTGGTCATAATCAAAGGGAATATTATAAAAATTAAAAAATCAAGCATATAATGCAACATAAAACGGGTAAAAGAATTCTAAAATGAAAGAAAGAAAATAATCGAAGAAAACGTATATGCCATAAGTATCACTAAATTGTAAACAAAATGATCAAGTGGCACAACCATCCATTAAGTTCAATTGATTTTCTTACGAAATCAAATAATTAATTGGATTTTGAGGAATGCTCTGCATATTGAGGATATAACATGAAACTTAAATAAAATAAAATAAAAACTTGATAAGCAAAAGAAGCTAAAGAGAAGTAACTACTTTTACTACATTGGAAATTAAAGCAGTTTCTTTGGAGTAAAACATGAGAGAGTGGAATTCAAGCAACTTGTTAGGAGTAAATTGTGGGAGTGGAATTCAAACGTGTTATGGGTTTTTTTTTTTTTTTTTTTAATCTGAATAATAAAAAAAAAAAAAAAAAAGAGGAGCAGCCGGGGTGTTTTTTTTTTTTTTTTTCCAATGTAGGAGTTTTGTTTTTTCAAAATTGGTCCGTCGTAGATTCTAAGTTTTGACACAACGTGGCTTTTTTCCTTAGGTTTTTTGTTTTCAATTAATATTTTAAACCATTTCTTATGATTTAGAGATGAAGATAAGTTTATTAAATTAAAGGTATTTTAGTAGTTTTTTTTTTTTTTTTTTTTTTTTTGCCCAACGTGAGGTTTTTTCGAGGAATACAATATTAGCAATTTTACTACTTAGTTGTGTTTTTCTCTTTGTTTACTCAACGTGAGGTTTTTTGAAGAATATAATATTATAAAAGTGGGTTAACCCTTACTATTTAAGCTTTACAAAATGGTAAATTTGAGGATTTTCTAGGTATCAAATTGTTTGTAACTCGATTTTATAGATAATGAGTACCTTAAGTAACTTGAATATCCTTATATTGAGTAACGTGGAGCTTTTCTCAGGTCTACTGTAAGCACCACGACAAGACGGTACTCGCTGTCTAAGGAAGCGAGTTATTTTATTAAACTCGATAATACAGTTATCGAGTAATGATAAATCAGATCAGTCGATACTCTCTTCGACCCATCCACAAATTCCTGAGTCCAGCAAACTTCTCTGTACAAATCGATTGCTAATCGATTGGTTCTGGATCGGTCAATTGTATAAAACCCAGTGGTAATATTTGGACAAAACTTGATTTCACATGTAGCGAGTTATTTTATTAAACTCGATCTTAGTGTAGTCGAGTATTTATGAACCAATCGCTCGATACTTGCTTCGACCCATCAGAAAATGCCTGAGTCCAGCATACTTCTCTGTACAAAACGATTGCTAACCGATTGGTGATGGATCGGTCAGTTCTATGAAACTCGGTGGTAATATTTTACAAAACTCGATTACACATGTAGTGAGTACTATGTTGTACTCGATTATTATAATATCGAGTAATGTGGATACTGCATGTTTGGACTCTCCAAACATCGAGCCTCAACTGTAGTAAGACTCTTTTACCCTTGCTTCCCATTAAAATTAACTGAAAATCCTGCATTAATCTCCCTCTAAAGCTTGAATTTTCGAACTATGCAAGTTGGTGGGTTTTCATGATTTTGGAGTTGTGGTCTGAAATGGTTCATGGGTTTTTATGTATGCATGTTGTTCATACGATTTTTACCCTTTAATTACATAAACATAGCTGATTTGTGAAGGAACACATGATTTTAGGGTTCATGTGTTCATATGGAATTTGGGGATTTTCATGGGTGTGGGTGTTTTGACGTGAAATATGTAATGGGTTTTTTTTGTATGGATGTTGTACACACATTTTCTACCCTTTAATTGCAAAGAAATCATGATTTCTGAAAAATGGGAAATTAGGGTTCATGTCTTCATATTGAGAATTTAGGGATTTTGATGAATACGAGTAGTTTTGATCTGAACTGGTTCACGGGTTGTTGTGTATGCATGTTGGTGACATGTTCTCTATTGTTTATATTCAAAATTTTCACAGCTGGGTATGCATCTTGGTTCATTCGCCAATCTTGTTATAATAGCTCAGATTGGGGTTTTGTTGAATTGGGTATACTTGCTTGAAATTGACCACTGTCTAGAGTTTGATGGATTGGCAGTCACTGGTCGTTTCACATGTTTTGTTGAATTGGGTATAATTGCTTGAAATTACCCCCGATGCACAATGTGCAATGTGGGTTCGTATGTCTTCCAAATAACTTGATTGCATGGGTCAATGTTCATATATTTCCAAAAAATATTTAATATCAATGCATTCATTCATGCCCCCGCAATAGAATCCATGCATCATGTAATCTATTCCTCATGCATATGTACAGTGTGTTTATGTGTCTCTAACACAGTTCTAAATATTGGTTTTCTGTTGTGTTTCCCAAGGTTTCTGTAGATCCTAGTTATGGCTCCTAAGAAGTCTAAAACCATTAAAACCAAAGCCAAAAGAGTGTCTGCCTCCTCATCTGATAGAATAAGGTTTGAAACGGTTACAGACCAGTAAAGGTTTGAAAAGGTAATTCAGCATAGGAATATTTGGCCAGAACGACAAATCAATCTAGATGAATTACCTATTTCTGTCCGTAGGAATTTACAGTGTAGGAACTGGTTGTCTCTGTGTAAAGATTTACAACCCCTTCCAGTTGCCTTGATTAGAGAGTTCTATTCCAATCTCCATATTCGTTCTAATGATGATGTGGGTACTTGGATTCGAGGTCAAAGTTTTGTCATAAGTAAGGCTGATGTATCCAAGGCTCTTGATGTACCTCGTGTCTGTAAACCTACTTATCCATACTTGGATCGTTTGGAGCGTCCTCCTATATCTGATGTCATGACTCTTCTTTGCGGAAGATCAGTGACGTGGGGATCTAACCCAAGAATTAACTTGAGTGACTTAACCGAGCTTAATTATATATTTTTAAGGATAGCTTGTCACAACATCCTCCCCATCTCCCATGTCCATACTATTCCTATAGAGAGATGTTTCTTTTTGTACGCCCTCGTCACTGGTGCCTCTATTTGCTTTCCTTCCCTTTTCATTCAAACGCTTGCTGAGGCGCATAGGAGCAAGTGTAAGAAACATGATCTATTCTTTCCAGTTTTCATCTATAGGGTTCTAAACTATTTACACTTAGAAAGCTTTCCTTCCCTAGAGTTGATCCACATCACAGCCCCTATAGGTGCCACCTTTCTCAAGCAACGGAGTGCACAAAAGAAGAATGTTGAACCTCGTGTTGGTTCATCAAAAGACCACGAGTACAGGCGTCACTTGCAGATGTTCACTTTGAGGAGAGTCCCGTTGATCCTATAGCTGCTGTTGCTGACGATGGTGACGATGAGGTACATGTTGACAGCGCAGATGCGGAGCCCACCATTCATCCTCCTCTTTCTCTTCATGCAATGATGGAGACTTTTATGACAACTCAAGCAGCTCATGGACAGCTTTTAGATGGGCTTATTGCTGAGGTTGTTGCTTTGAGAGCGGAATTTGCAGAGTATAGGAGTGCTTTTCCACCTCCTCCACCCTCTGACTCTTGATGTTTGCCTTTGGCAGTACATAACAGACAGGGGAAGTAGGGATTGTAGCGTAGGGGGGATAATAGTTTTTGTAGATTCCGTAAATTATATGAAAGTTATTTAATGTGATTTACCAATATTTGTATATTTTTATATGTACTCTTCAAGGTCCACAAACATGATTTCAATTTTATGATAGTTGGCCTTGTAGTCAGTGAAGAGCTGATCGTCCGTCTTTTCAAGTTAGTAAAATTTAATTACTTTAAAATTTTATAGAAAGAATTTTATAAATTTGAAGTTAGCGTCATGCTAGGTGAAAACTTTAGAGGACTGTAATTAAGTTGTTTCAAGTGTTTTTAAATAAACATTAATAAAAAAAAAATATATTCCTTTACATATAGAGATTAGTATTATAAATAGGATGAGGAAATTTTATTGTATTATGCTTTTTAGAAACATAATTTCTACCAAACTCGGTTGGCTAATTTGTACATTTCCAAGTCAATTGAGCACATTTTGTGTGTTACATGTAATTCTTCATTTTCATATGGGTAAGGGCATTCATGATCCCAATGACCCACTCCATTGTTCTTGCATGCTTCAATTGTCGTGTGTATTGTGTCATAAAATTACTTAAATAAGTAATTCGGTAATCACAATTTTAGTTTTAAGGTGCGAGTCGAGTAAAGAAAATATGACAAATATATTCTAAATTCAAATCTAACCTGTTCATCTATAAGAACCATGTCCAAACTGATTAGTTCTAGATTTTTTGCGGTTGACAGCTTCCCACATTCTTCAAAGTCCAACTCTTACCTTCCAATATACCACTACTCACGAAAATTCCCAACCTTTCCAAAAAAAAAAAAAAAGAAGGAATTTCAACTTTAGTAGCAAAATTTGGATCTACCAAACCTAGGTGCCTCAAATTTCCAAAAGTCTAACCTCAAATGAAAGCAACTCACAATCTTAATTCAAAAGTTATTAATATTTATGTAAAGTGATAGATTTCATTTTTTTTTTTATCTAAAAAAATCAGGTCCAAAACTTGATTTAGTAAAATTCATCTCCAAAAATAAAAATAAAAAGGAAGAAAATCAAGTAATCAAACTCCAAATCTTTTATTTCTTAATCTTTAATTTTAATTTTATAGCTCAAGGGCTTCTTTTTTTCTATTTGTTACTATTCCCTTACTTGATCTCATGAGTACTTGAAGCACAATGTGAGTCGATAGCAATGGCAAATATCTAGTGAGTTTCTAAATTTTCGTGATAAAACACCAATACACTTGAAATTCATCATTACAAAGAAATCTAATGGAATTGCTCAATACTAAAAATCTAACAAACTCCCCCTTGGCCACTTTGTGACAAAACATCCCAATATAGACTCATCTAGAGGAAAAAACTATAAGAAGACTTGCTACTACTAAAGGGACTCAATTAAAAAAACAAAAATAATAATATATAACATATATTTTTTTTTTTTTTAAATTGTGACATGCACTTTGTTGAAAGCTTGAACAAACATATTAAAAATGCCTACACAATTTAATGGGAATAAAGACACGAGTTGTACAATCCAGCAGCTTTACATAATGATAGGAAACATACTTTTCATATGAATTTAGGAATATTCAAGAGAAACACAATCTTGCTATCAAATCAAATTCATAGAGAGTATTAATAAGTGAATAGATAGCAACGCGCTAAACTTATTTCATATACATTGTTGATGCAAATTCATCGTGGAAAACTAATATAAATAAACCTCAGTGGCTCTAATTATAAAAATCAACCACCTACTTGACCAAATGTAGCATTGGAAAAAAACGTACAATCTCCAATTTTGTTATTAACTCTTTCAAGAGGATGCCCCATAGACAACCCATTCTCTAAATCACATTGAAAATATGCACATCATACTTTGCAAAATCACAACCAACATAGAAAACACAAATTCTCAAGGAGATGTTTTATCAATGAAATCTGCATCAATTTAATCATCGTTATCAGTTGTTTTTCCCACTTGATCCATATGACACGTGTAATACTAGAAGCAACCCAGCATCAAGTTAACTGGATTGGCTATAGATTGACAATTGTGGCAAAAGGCTTCCAGATAGCACGTCCACATAGGTTTGAAAGGCAAAATATAAAAAGAACTCAAAAAACAAATAATATTAAAAATGTGCATTCACTTCACTATATTGGGCTTCCATGCTCAATTTTATCTGTTTAATAAAATTTCTCCCTAATTCACTGTATACTTGTATCTAGTCTAAAATACAATAGAAACTCACATCCGGCCATACCCAATCCTAACAACCACTCCAAATCCATTATACCACTATCAAACTACTTCCCTCAGTCATGGAATATAAGCAATCGAGATCGATGAAAACTCACCTTTAAATCCCCTTTGAATGAATGAGACGTGCCACCAACACTTTATACTTCACTACTTCAAAGTGTTACAGTCTTCCAATAATCCATAACACATTAAAAGAATGAAACCTGAGATATTTCCAAATAACCCAAGTTAAAATAAAATAGTTTTTTTAGCAGTAAAATTATAGTACTATTGAAACGACATTCAGGCGATCTCACAAATACATCAATGGCATGCCAAGGATGCTCGTTTAATGTAAACACAAACACAAACAAACGAACAAAAAGGGTCTCATATTAATATAAATAGAGCATAGAAGTTTTGCACCCAAAAAAAAGAATTGACATGTAGAGATACCTCAACCAACGCAGGGAGGTTCTGTCAATATTTATAAACTGTGTGGAAAGGGATAAAGGGAGGAAGGAAATTAGATAGGCAGCCGTTACTGAGAAACTGTAGAGCAGGAAGGTGGGTAGCTTTCTTACTCTCTATTTTCTCACGCAATACTTGAAGGCTTCAACATTTTTTTTATCTTTTTTTTCCCTCCCTTTAAGCTTCCCTCTACATTACATATTTCAAACTCTCTCTGCTCACGTTTCTATCTGGTCACGCAAAAAACCTTGAACACTTCCCTTTATTTATTTATTTTTTTTCAAAACGGCTTGAACATTACGTATTTTTAATTTCTTTTTCCTTAAAGTTGAACTTAAAAGGCTTTGGGTTGGCCTTGATAGTGGAACTAAATAAATAAGAGGTGGACTGGATTAATTATACAAATTTATTATAGGGTGATAGTGGGAGTAAATAAATAAGTAGTGGGCTGCATTTATAGGGCTAGGATTTATAGGGCTACAAATTGTAAAAGCCATTTAAAAATGAGAAATGATATGTCTACAACATTTTTACAAAATTTTTACAACCTAAGTGGTAGATTGTTATTGATTGTTATTATTAGGGCAAAAAAGTAATCTTAGTGTTAGTTTCAAATTTGAACCAATAACAACTAACCACCTGTGATTTATTGTAAAAATGTTGTAAAACTGTTGTAGACGTAGCATCTCTCTTTAAAAATTGAAGGAAACATTTTTTTTTTTTAAATGACGTGGCAGCTGATGTGGCGCAACGTGTGAGCAGCAGCACTAAGCGCAATGTATGTAACCAGTGCTACCGCACGGGAATGGATATAATTAAATAAAACAATGAAAAAAAATATTGCATCTCAGCTGTTTTAAGTGATACTATTGGTTTTTGTTATTTATTTATTAATCATGAGATTAATCATCTTTAAAAGGCTCAATTAAGTCTAAATATCATATTATTTAGTTGGTATTGTTTGGTAGATTAGATGTATAAATGTGAAGATTTTTAGTTAGAAATGATGGTTATAATTAATAATGAGGCCTCTACTTTATTAGAAAATGCAGATTATACAAATTTTACGGGATGAAAGTGAGAGTTTAGCTGAAATATTCAAAAGGAATTTAGTTTGGTTTTTATATTCAATGAGACGTAAGTACAAATTTTTGATAATCACAACGATAACAATTCATTACAGTTTGAATTTTCCACAATTGATAATCATTCCTTTTGGCAAACCATTAAGGAAATCACAATTGTAAGACTTTTGCAAAGCTTAACAAACAATTAATAAAAAAACAGAAGATTGCTCGACTATTATTTAAGTGATCCTACAATGAGGGGAAAAAAATAAAATAAAATAGAATTAAAGAAGCCTATTCACCAACTTAAACATTTCAAGTTCGATTGAGCTTCTTTTGCACGTAACCAGAAATTCTGCATAACTGTAAGGATAAGGTTCATCTTGGTTCCAATGTCCCATTCCAATATTGTGTCATGCTTGAAAGTTTGGAATTTGATATAGGGCGGTTCCCGCAGCCAATGCTTCCTATGTTCATCGTTTAAAATTTCGAAAAGGTTATCAATGCCTCCATGATTTGACTCATAAAGTAGCATGATTCCATGTATATAAGCTGCAATAAAATTGCCCATGGAACAACTTTTTCAATTAAATTTTTTTGTTCGACAACTTCTTCATTCAACAAGTATTCTTAGCTTCCCACTATCAATAGCGCATCGGGATTTTCTCGTACATTGCACCGAAAAATTAGGTAGATCTGGGTGATTGAAAAATGGGGTCAGTTGAATTTGTTGGAGGACTAGTTTGCTTTCTTTTAACTTGTTGAAGCGTTTGCAACAAAAATTGTTGCTAGGAACAAATTAAATTAATAGATTGAATAATTTATATAGAGGGAAATAAATTAGTAGATACAAATTGAGAAAATAGTTTTTTATACCTTAACTTAATGTTTCCCAGGAGTGTTGCCGAGTCATTTGACTTTCGAAAAGATTTCAACCAATATGTCAGTATGAAGATTTTCTAAAGTCTTCATTTTTTGGTGTTTTTTTTTTTTTTTGTTTTTTTTGAAATAGTGTTATAACATTTCAGTTACTATTTATAATAAAATGATTTGTTAAGGTTCATAGTATCATATTAAATAACAATACATAATAATAATGTGTTTACGAATTTTGAAATGATTATACACGAAATTGATGGTGAAATGGTTATACATGAAAATGAAGAGGGGAGTTGTATGTTAAGGTGCCTGAATCGGTGTGGTAACTAAGAACATGCACCATTAGTTGAGTAGGAGAGGAATGATGTTGGGTTTTGATTATTGTAGAAGGGGAGGTGAACCTAAAAATACACGGATGTGGGAAAGGAAAAAAAAAAAAAAAAAAAAGGGAGCACAGCTAACTTTCACCTAACTTCTATATGAAAGTGAGCGTAATTACAACTGATCCCAATTAAATTTAGTAGGATTTCCAGAAAATTGATTATATTTCATATTTAAATTGGTGTGGTCCCCACATGAATCTAGACACATAACCTTATTAACATTTCAATGTTGATATAGTGTTTTTCTAGCCTGTATTGACATGACAAGCCCTAATAACTGAAATTGTAATGCTTGGACCATGAAATGAGGTTATAAATGGACAGGGAATTCATATCTTCTTTCTACCCCACTAACTTCGTAGATTGACTAAGCTATGAGTCGCAGTGGCTCAACGTCAAATCGTAAAATGCGAAACAAGTTTGGATCTACTTCAACATGTGGATCATCACAAGTTCTAGCAGATCAACAACTACACACATACACAGACCACTATGGAGGGAAATGGATTGGAAAGAAGAGAGATTTTGTTAATATGCCAATATACATGTACGAGAGTCTTGGAAGCGTCGGGCACATCATGGTCGGCAAACCTACAAAACTAAGTATAGATACCACCGCAATAGAGTTCACCATATCAGAACCACCATGGTCAACTCTATATGAAAAAAGGTGTGAGTTGGAGGTGTATTGTCGCTGGCACGGGTTACGAGTTCCTAAGGCACGCTCAGCCGAGTTACCTCAAGATGAATATGCCAACATACTTGCTCGACTTGAACAAGAGAACAATCAAATGCAAAGGCGACTAGACCGTTTTCACGCAATCCAAAAAGCTAGGAAGCATCTAAAGGGGAAGGCACAAGAGCGAGCCATGAAGTCTATTAATGAAATTACTGCATTAGATGATGAAAGTGATATTTTAGACTTCTCAGATTCAAGCAATGATGATTTCCAAAAATTTTTACCTACAAACATTAGACATTGTTGTTAATGTCTACACCTTCTGTGCAAGACAAAATGTTGTTGTTAATGTCTGACAACTTTAGCAAATCTAAAGATTAACTGTTCATTAGTTTTGGCTAATTTTATATGAAACCAGTTTCTCATTTTTTCCCTGTTGTTCTTGCTAAATATGAAAATTTAATATGAATAAAGCCGGGTCATAGATTCAATACATACATACTTATCCAAACCACACAAACCAACCACTCTTTCACAGAAAAACCATATGGCTCCTAAAGCAAGGACTCGCTAGAGTAGATTGGGGCCCCACTGGGACCATCATTGACCAATGTAGACACGCACATTTGTTCAAAATAATAGTCCCTTCCACCATGCGTGACATGAAACTAGTAATGTATTCCATTGCTATGTCAGTATGTTGCAATGTTTTCAATGGATTGGCTAAGTGTATATTAAATCACTTGCTTATTTTTTCCTTGCTACTACTTTATACAAATACATTACATTACACCCTGCTACTACTTTATACAAATACATTACATACAAACTCATCCAAACCAAACTAACCACTCATTCCCTCTTCGTCTTGATGTACAATATAATTTTTAAAGAATACAAACTTTTCTCCGACTTCATGTTTTATGGGCAAATCATCTGAAGGATATATTTGTTTCATCTTCATCTAAGTCTATTATTTCTACTTTATGATCTTCCAATTTACAGTTCTTGCTGGGTGGATATTGAATCTCAGTGGATATCTGAAGACTAAAAAATAACCATAACAGATAGAATGGCATTCAACAAAATCCTGCCATCCATTACAAAGCCAAATGTTCTTATCAGCTTTCTTCAATCCCACTTGCCAAATACCACCATAGGGAGTAGTGAGTGTAGCTACGGTGGATAGCTCAGCACTGTTGAACCCTGACCACAAGTACCCATCCACACTGACGTGAAAACATAGAGCATCCTTGAAAAGTTTATGCATTGATTTTGGGGGTGACCTGTCCCCCATTGCTACACTGATGTTTGCAGTGACTGGCATGTGCTGCTCAAGTGCTTCGCACTAGTGAACCCTGTCGAGTGATATCATCCACACGCACATCAATACACAGATATGCATCCTTTTGCAATGCACCATTTTCAAGGATGCAGAGCATCCCTGAAAAGTTTATGATACGTTTAACACAGCTCAGCACTGTCTCGTCAAATCATGTCAGATGAAGCACAGGAATGCTGAATAGTCTTCGTGTGAACCCTGTCCAGTCATATCACCTACACGCACATTAATACACAGATATGCATCCTTTTGCAATGCACCGTTTTCAAGGATCCCTGAAAAAGTTTATGATACATTCAACACATCTCAGCATTGTCTCGTCAAATCATGTCAGATGAAGCACATGAATGCTAAATAGTCTTCGCGTGAACCTTGTCTAGTCATATCACCTACACACACATCAATACACAGATATGCATCCTTTTGCAATGCACCTTTTTCAAGGATCCCTGAAAAAGTTTATGATACATTTAACACAGGTCGGCACTGTCTCGTCAAGCCATGTCAGATGAAGCATAGGAATGTTGAATAGTGTTCATGTGAATAAATACACAACCTCTTTTGCAATACACATCACCAGCCCACTACTGTAGCACAAGCTATAGGCATATCAAACAACTGCCTCAGCGAACCACATGTACCAACAGGTGCTACTCTCAACTTCGCAGTTCTGCATGTGCTCCTCAACACCTCACTGAACAATACACTGTCGAGTCATATCATTTTTATTCACGTGAATACTTACCCTTACATATAGTCACATCCACATGAATACTTGCCCTTGCAAAACTCCTATATAAAGTCTCATTTACATCTACCCATGCAAAACATCTACACATACCAAAGTCCCATTTACATCTACCCCTTGCAAAACATATACACATACCGATCAGAAGTCACATTTTCTAATGTCAATGCGCAATTGGATGCTACCTCGTTTTCCAGATAACTATAGGAGGGAGAGAGATTCCGACGAGAGGGAATGCTATGCCGGATTGCGGCAAAAGTGGGACTTTCGCGTGAACGAGTCCAACGCTCTGCACGATGATCTCGTGCGACTCAGAGTGCCTTTTGTCGACCGTATCTAGGTCACACTGCCACGGCAAAACATGCACCAATATGAGCGTGTAGTGACAAAAATAAAAAAAGAGAACAATTTGATGATACTGCGTAGGTCAAGGTATCACATGCTACAAATAGCGGAAGAGCTGGCCGCTGCAACGAACAGGCAACTCACTCCGGCGGAACGTAACAATGTCCTCAACTTACGAGGACTACCTGTTAAAGTGAATGCCTATGTGGTATATGTGTTATGTCTAGGGTTAAGTTAATAATGTTAGTAGTGTTAGTGTTCAATATGCAATGCCTGCATATTGGTGACCTCGTGTAAGTTATTTTAAGTTTTCGTAATTATGTTATAGGTGCTTATTGAAAAACATTATGTGTGGAAATATTTAACTTTTATGCGTTGTGTGGGAATAATCTATATTACGAATAATGTGCTCCTTACAATCAATAATAAGGTTTACATAGTACAAATGCAACAACAGTGACACACATACATTTAAAACATAGTTAAGCAAAATAGTTACTCCAACAAAGTCTAATTATACGACAACACGATTACTCTTCATCTGACATCTCCACGTCTGATTGATAAATGGGATCAGCAAGAAGTGATTGCATGAATTGTGCGTGCTCGTACCACCCTCCCTCCACTGACTCTTGAATCTCAACTTGGGTCCGATATCGATTAAGACGTATCTTCATTCGATTATTTTCTTTTCTTATGCGGTTCAATGCTTTATGAAGTTCGTCGATCGTGTCTCTGGGCATTTGCGATGCGAGTCACCGAGGCACTGGCAACTTAAAACCAACCAACTCATCATAAAACATTTGTTGTTCACGAAATAACCAAGTCCACTCCTGTCTTATGGTATTGTGAACGTAAGCACTATTTCGCATATTCGGGTTGATTGGATAGCTGAAATCATCTTCCAATACCCAGCAACGACCCGTAGCAGTGAACACATCGTGAGGCCTATAGAGTTGTAGGTTGCCAGAACCAGACATTGACGCTGAATACAATAACATCAAATGATCAAGTTAACAGTGTGCATCAACTGTTGGTAAATAATGTAATGCTGCATAAGATGGTACACGACAAAGACATTCATAAATTTGTGTACTATTACATGCTAAAAATGAAATGAAATACTAACACTCAAATTTGACCATAAATATTAGACGTTGTTGTTAATGTTTACATGTTGTGTGCAATACAAAATATTGTTGTTAATGTCTCGACCAATGATGAGTATGTACATTCAATTTTTGCAAATCTAAAGATTAACTGTTCATTAGTTTAAGCAAATATAAAGAATTTCATTTTTTGTCAATGAAATTTACACTAGAAAAAGACCCAATATAACCCAATGTACACACATAACACTCATCACTGTTTCTATAGATTATTGTACATTTCTTGTAGCACTAAACAACACCAAACAATTAATATAACCCTAATCTACTCACATAACACTCATTCAAGAAAATACCAACGCACAAGTAATAGAACCTATTAAATGAAAATTCTTTTCTAACAAAAACATACATTATGGTTGATAAACTTTTATAATATCTATTATCTACAACTACTTTTACTTACTCCATAAAATTCTCTATGTATTTCAAAGAAGAAAATGAGTTTCTCACCTGAGATGATAGAGAGATAATATCAACTTCTGGCAGAAAATTATGAAAATGAGGAGGAGTTGATCTAAAAATGATGAGGAGAATTGCATGAGAAGTTGATTTATGGGAAAAACTCGATAATAGCAGAGTCGAGTAACATTAATAACTCGATTTTCGATTAATCGAGTTAAGCTTCACATGCAAAAATAGGTGATTTGATATCGGGTCAGAACATACTAGAGACAACTCGATTATTGTGAAGTCGAGTAATACTAATAAGTGATTTGAAATCCCGCCAGTAACTCGATTTGTACAATGCCAAGTTCTAAACAGTTACGCGGGAATATTTTATTGGCCAAAATCCACACTGGATGACCAGTGTGGCAGGAACCTGCACATAACTCAGCCCTGGAATGATCGAGTATTTTAAGTAACTCGGCTTTAGGGAGATCGAGTATCAAAACAGGGACACGCCCCTATATAGTTTCGAAATAGAGGCATAAGGCCAATTATTTTGCCCAAAAGGGGCAAAAGGCCAGAATGTCCGATGTCTTTATATGTTATGTTATATTATCATTAATCAATTATAAACATTAAATTATCATGCCAGCTTGTATCATATTTTATATTCTCAACAACTTGGAATATTAGTCGTGAACTATTTGAAAATACTACAAATAAAATAAAGATTAATTTTTTTTAATAGGTATTTGTCTAGATATTACTGCCTCTTTTTTTTTTTTTTTTGGAGAAAACATATGGTACTTCTAAGTTCTAATATCTCAATTTTTGTGTCCTTTCACTTGTAATTTTATGTGCTTCCAATATCATTCAAACTAGTGAATAACTTGTGCATAATAAGGTACAATTAAAAACAATTCATCACAATTACACATTTATGTGAGTTCAAATTATACCTAGTGTAAGAGTTACACTTTTTAAAGCCATATTCTATGCCTAGTGACAAACACTGAAACGAAAACTACACATTTGGGTTTTTGCACAATTTTACATTGGCAGATGTAGGAGGTTTTGTGGGTTTGTTGGGTAAATTGTGGGACATTTTCTATTTTACATAGACGGATGCAAATGCTCAAAATTATGTGGCAATAAATGTGATTAGTGACACTTTAGCAAGTTAAAAAAATGCAATTTTGAATTACTTATTGTGATTGGTGATACATCAATTTGTAAAGCTAATATAATAAAATTTACATTACCTCTTACATGACTCAATTATTTTTGGCATTCTTAATAGTGAACGAAAATATGTGCAAATTTTTTTAAAAAAAAATTTAAAGTTTTAAAATCATTTATTGCCCTAATATTTGGAAGCCTTTCTCTAAAGGGTCCATAGGCCTAGCTGTTGACACCCCATTTTGCAACCCGTATTTAACCACGCATGGAGGGTAAAAGGGTAATTTTACCTGGGAAATATGCATCTTGATTCTAGCTATTAGATCCTTGGACTCATTTCACCAAAATGATCTTGATGTTGTAACGATCAAATCGACTGGTCATAAGCCCTAATCGGACCACCAGATTGAAAGTTATCATCAAATCAAGTTTTAATGGCTAAGATGTATTATCACAAATTGAGTCTGACTATATATGATTATGAACAATTGATTTCAATTGGTTATAGGAGTGATCAATTTGAGATCAATGATGTGTCATAATTTAATTGGTTAGGACTACATTTTGTGGTGAGGTTGCACACACCTAATTAATTAGATAGTTAAACATTAATTATTCAATGAGTAATTTGTGCAATTATCTTTTAATTAGTGTAAATTTGGAACCAATTAAGTCTGAAATTGGAGTGATTGGAGCCATTTAATGTTAATTGGGAGCTGATTTGGGACCTATTAATGTTAATTGTGCTGAAACCACTTTTAATCTGTGAATGAGGTTAATTTTCCCAGAAACTAGACATCCGAGGCTTCAATTTGAGCACAAGAACGAGGCAATTTCGATCAGAATTGAGCCAGATATGATTTTTCAAAGTTGGCTCTACAAGCTGTTATAGCAGCTACGGGAAAACCAAATTTTGGCTTGCTCCCCACTCCCACCAATCTCTCCATTTAATGCATCAAATTTTCCCCAAGGCTAAAATGAGGTCTAGGTTCATAATCCTTGTCAACCCTCATTAAATGGCCTTCCATTCATATTCACTCCACCACTACTATATAAACCCTCCCTCTCCTTCATTCTAGGACACCAAAAATCCCCTCTCTTCTCCTCTTTTGAGTTCTAGTGAAGTAGAGTAGTCTTGTCATATCTTGGTCTTCTTGAGACTCAAGGTATTAAGTGAGACTTACTCTACCTCTCCTAGTTCTTCTTTTTTTCTTCACTCTTAAGACCTCCATCAAGAGTCTTCTCCTCCACCGTATGAATCTTGCATGAAGGTATAATCCATTTCCCTAACTTGTTTATTGTGTTGCCATGATGAGAATTTAGGATTAAAGCATGATATTGATTATTTAAATTCTCTTGAATATGTTTGAATGTTCTTAATTGTTCTTATGTGTTCTTCACATGTTCTTGGTTGTTCATCACATGTTCATACATATCACTAGTTTTAATCTTAAATCCACATCAAAAATATGAAAAAAATGTTTGTTTAATAATTCTTTCAAATCCTTGAATCTAGGTTATCACCATCCACACATATTCACTAGAATTTATTTTTCAATTCAAATGAAATGCTTAATAAATTGAATTAGGGTTTATCACATGCACACACTTCAAATTCAACATGCAAATTGATTGATAACATATTGGATGTGTGATATGAATGTTGGCCACCATAGTCTAGAAGACCGGTTTCACCTGGCAAGGTGGGTGCCTAACACCTTCCCACCTTGTAACATAGCCTCCGAACTTAGATCAAGGGTAAGTAGATCAAATGCTTATCCTTGTAATTTTCAATTTCTAGATTGTAACTAAGAAACAAAGTCATGTACTTTATCTTAGATTGTATATAGGACCAAAGCCATGTAATTTCCTATGTTCAATGTAATTCAATTTCAAATTAATAAAATGATGAATTTTTCAATTATGGTTTTCTTATTTATTCCAACAATTAAATAAGTGGCGACTCCATTGTAAAACCCTTAATCTAAAAGGGAAAATATAACTAGTCGAACCTCTATTTTGAGAGGCAATAACACGACTCCACCCACTCACGTGGGTTTGGCCCAACATTCATAAAAAGGGGTCGGGGGCGTGGTCTCTTACAGTAGCGACTCCACTAGAGATATTGAGGGCTAAGCTTCAATTAGATTTTGGTGGCCAACCATGTCATTGTTTGTTTATTGCTTTTTTGTATATAATATGTCTAATATGTCATTATTTTGCATGTCATGCATCATTTGCTTGAATGAAATTTATTTTATTTGTGTGCTAGCCCGGAAGCCCGGTAATATTAACCGTAGATTGTGGTCTTCTTGAGACTCACATACCCATCGGTGAACCTACCACCCACCGCGACAAGGATCATCTTGGTTATGCCATGGTGGTTCATAAGGACAAACTGTACCGTTCGGACCAACGCGGTGCTCCTGGTGTCACAAGTTGGGAGGTACGACGTCCTAGCTTGTGGGAACCTTTAACCTACCTTCTACCCATGTTGTAATGACCCATAGAACCTACCTTTAGGTTGGTCCATGTAAATTGCATTTCATCATGCATTTGTTTGGCTGTTGTTTGAACCATGATGACTCAAGTCCAACGCTTAATCCCATCAAAATTGTTTGAACCTTGTATGCTATGAATGAGCTGAAGCCCAAAGGCTTGTTATTGAACTCTACTTGGTATGAAAACCGAAAATTGTTTCTTGAATCATTCTAAGCCCAATACTTGAGCCCATCAAAGGTGTATACGCATGATCAACATCAAAAGCCAAAAGCTCACAAGATGCATGCATTTCAAGTGCAAGCCCAAGCCATTTCAAGCAAATATCAAAAGATCATAATCAAGGTTCAAGCCTTCCAAGTGCAAGCCCAAGCCATTTCATCATAATCAAGGTTTAAGCACACCAAGTCTCAAGCATCCTACATGGACCAAGAAGAAGCAAGTGGCCCAACTTTGCCTCACTCCACATTTGGTTTGCAACTTCATGGTTAAGCTTAAAATTTGTTTGTTTATTCCATGTTTCTATGTTTCTTTGAATTCAAAATTTTCATGTAGCATTTAATGAGCTTTGTTCATGTATATATATTAAGAAAAAAAAAATTCAAGATTTCCAAATCTTTTCCCAAAAAAAAGAGAAAAATTTTCAAATGAAAAATGTCCTTGGACTAGGGGCATTGAGCCCTTAAGTCATTTAAAAAAAAATTCTTTGAACTAGGGGCATTGGACTTCCTAATGGTTTTTTCAAAAAGATCCATTTTTTTTTCTTTCAAAGATTTCAAGATTCTTTAAAGTCTTCTTTTCAAAATGGTACATGAAGATCCCTTGGACAAAACTTTTTCTAAATTAAGATGTTTAAAGGCTTGAACAATCAACTTGTACTGAGAAGGGATTGATTTCATTTGATTCGTGTAAACACTTTTGCTAAATTAATTTGAATAAAAGAAGAAATGGTCTTACAAGGCAATCAAAGAAAATCTATCCATCAGAAAATTCAAAAGGCTTATGCATTCATTCCAAATTTCTGAAAACTTTTGTGTCTCCAATAGAGCATTCATACTTTTTCTTTTAAGAGGAATTTATTAAAAGAGCTCAAGTCACTGTGCCTACAAGCAAGCTTTACTAGGGATAGGAGGCCATCTTTGGTTAAACCAAATTATTTCCTATTACCTATAATGTTCATCATCCATTGCTAGCCTATTTGAGCCTTTAAACACTTAGCCTCTTTTTCGCATGAACCCACTAAAATCTAAACCTAGGGTGGAAAAATTCAAAGTGTGTATGCTTAAATCTCATGTTAAGGAGGAGTCGACCTTGAACTTTGAAGCTAATTGATAAAGCTCTCCTAGAGGACATGAAAGACAAGTAGAGAATTCATTAAGCTAAAGATAAGAGATTATTAAAGAAAAATGAGCTTTCCCTCAATCAAGGAAAGAGAAATGAAATTCCATCAATGTGAGAGAAAAAAAAAAGTGTGCATCAAGTTTGAAGAACCTAAAATTCATCATGCCAAGAAGAGTAGAACGTTCATCCAAAAGAAAGTTCATCAAAAAAGGAAAAGATTCATCAAGCATAGAAAGGTATGAGTGCATTGAGGCAAGAAAGAAGTCTAGAGAGTGCATCAAAATGACCGAAAATCATTAAGCAGAGAAATACAAGGAGGGAAAAAGTTCATTCAATCAAGAGATGAAAGACAAAAAAAAAAAAAAAAAAAACAAAAAAAAAAAAAAAAAAAAAAACAAAAAAAAGAAAGAAAGAAAGAAAAGAAAGTCCGCTAGGCTAAAAACCCAAAAGGGTAATCTAGGTAAAAGGAAAAGGCCAAAAAAAAAAAAAAAAAAAAAAAAAAAGCCCGCTAGTTTGAAAACCCAAAAGGGCGGTCTAGGCAAAAGTTAGGGCCAAAAAAAAAAAAAAAAATCATTGCAAATTGAAAACTTGAAGATGTAACCTAAAAAAAAAGGATTTTACAAAATGACAGTCTAGAGGTATGATTCAAGGGGATGAGCATAAAAACAAATGTTGATACAAGTGATCAATGAAGACTAGTGAGAAGATGGCAAAGAAGAAATGGGAAAACTCCTCCAATACTTGATTTTTGAGTAATGTATACTTAGGGGAACATCATAGGGAATTTTGAGCCTTTTTATATCATTCATTTCATAACCTAAACCCGGCCTACATTACAACCCATGAATAAGACCTCCTTGAAATCTTGCTAATTGTAGGCGCATCTTAAACTCTAATGATATTTTTCTCTTGAATTAAAAAGGAAAAATGCTTAAAATTGTCAAACCCCACGGATGATATGTCCGAGGAAAAAATTTCTCAAATTCTCAAATCCTCAAAATGACTCAAAAGAGCTTCCAAACTTGGAGCACTCTCCTTGTTTGCACCCAACAATGTGATTCATAAATATTATCAAATTTCATTTCTTGATTGCCTTTGGAGACTTAATCCGACGATGTTCAAAAGGATGAAGCAAATTTGATTACATGAGTTTAATGACCTTGATCCTTCCTAATCAAAGAGATTTGTTTGATTCTTAAACACTTTGATTTGCCAAAATGGTTGTTCAAAGGACCACCTCTTGTACATAAAAAAAAAAAAAAAGAAAAAAAAAGAAATTTGTTTTTTTCCCAAAAAAAAAAAAAAATCATTCTTTTTCAAAATCCAGTTCTCTTGAACTACGTCTTGACTTGATCTTCTATGAGAGAGGTACGTAGGCAGCCTTTCAGAGACCCGGTCCCAATCACCCAAACAACCTTGGAGAACAAAGTCAAAACAATGTGACAAAATTGTTTGGGTGCATGTTAGGTTATGCCCATTTGTTTGCATCAAGCATGTTTAAACTTGGAGCATTGACCTATTTATATTGTGTGCAAATTTTCATGATAATTGGTTTCTAACTAGCTAGAGAAAGAAAGCTTTTTTTGCAGGAACCAAGGATGGCGGACCATGATCTTCTTTAATAAACCCCAATGGTCACAACATCAAATAAATTCAGCTTCAATCTAAGCATGGAATATGCCCCAAACTAGGGGCATTGGGTAAGTACTTCCAATTCATATCAATGAACAAATCCATTGCTAATTGAAGTTATCTTTTTGCAGGAATTAAGCAAGGACTTATCCAGCAATCCACATCAACTTCCAGCCAAAGTTACTCTCATTCAAATGATTGGTTTTTCCACAAAAAAAAAAAAAAAAAAATCATCATGAATTTATCTTCATATTACTCCATCTTTATCTTCATCTTCTTCAGTTTTTGATAATGAACAAATCTTCATATTTCAAAAAAAAAAAAAAAAAAAATCAAAATTTTCAATTCCTTGAAAAAAATTCAAGATTTCCAAATTTTTCAAAAAAAAAAAAAAAATCAACAATCAAAATTTTCAATTCCTTCAAAAAATTCAGGATTTACAAATTTTTCAAAAAAAAACTCATCAGTCAAAATTTTCAATTCCTTCAACTTCAAGATTTCCAAAATTTGCAAAAAAAAATTCATTCGTCAAAATTTCCAATTCTTTGAAAAAATTCAAGATTTCCAAAATTTTCAAAAAAAAAAAAAAAAAAAACTTTATTAAACTCATCTTCAGGAACAGAAAGCTATGATCCTCTTTCATATTCTCCAGTGGTGCAACATCAAGTCAATTGTCCGCCATCAGCATTTATCAAAGCATGGAATATGTCCTAAACTAGGGGCATCCGCCAAGTATTCCGAATTCTTTTCAATGAATGACTCTGTTACTAATAGAAAATATTTATTTTGCAGGTATTAGGGTAAAAGGCCCACACACATCGGCATGAGCCAAGATGCAAAAATTCTAAGTCTCTGAAAACATGAGCCAGGATCCAGAACCTTTGGTCCTCTGAAAACATGAGCCAAAGCCCAAAAAACCCTTGGTCCTCTGAAAACATGAGCCAAGATCCAAAAATCCTAGGTCTCTGAAAACATGAGCCAGGATCCAGAACCTTTGGTCATCTGAAAACATAAGCCAAAACCCAAAAAAACCCTTGGTCCTCTGAAAACATGAGCCAAGATCCAAAAATCCTAGGTCTTCGAAAACATGAACCAGGATCCCGAACCTTTGGTCCTCTGAAAACATGAGCCAAAGCCCAAAAAACCCTTGGTCCTCTGAAAACATGAGCCAAGATCCAAAAATCCTAGGTCTCTGAAAACATGAGCCAAGATCCATCACCTTTGGTCCTCTGAAAACATGAGCCAAAGCCCCAAAAACCCTTGGTCCTCTGGAAACATAAGCCAAGATCCAAAAATCTTAGGTCTCTGAAAACATGAACCAGGATCCAGAACCTTTGGTTCTCTGAAAACATGAGTCGAAGCCCCAAAAACCCTTGGTCCTCGGAAACATGAGCCAAGATCCAAAAATCCTAAGTCTCTGAAAACATGAGCTAGGATCCAGAACCTTTGGTCCTCTGAAAACATGAGCCAAAGCCCCAAAAAAACACTTGGTCCTCTGAAAACATGAGCCAAGATCCAACAATCTTAGGTCTCTGAAAACATGAGCCAGGATCCAGAACCTTTGGTCCTCTGAAAACATGAGCCAAAGCCAAAGCCAAAGCCAAAAAAAAAAAAAAAAAAAAAAACCCTTAGTCCTCTGAAAACATAAGCCAAGATCCAAAAATCCTAGGTCTCTGAAAACATGAGCCAGGATCTAGAACCTTTGGTCCTCTGAAAACATGAGCCAAAGCCCCAAAAAACACTTGGTCCTCTGAAAACATGAGCCAAGATCCAAAAATCCTAGGTCTCTGAAAACATGAGCCAAGATCCATCACCTTTGTTCCTCTGAAAACATGAGCCAAAGCCCCAAAAACCCTTGGTCCTCTGAAAACATGAGCCAAGATCCAAAAATCCTAGGTCTCTGAAAACATGAACCAGGATCTAGAACCTTTGGTCCTCTGAAAACATGAGCCAAAGCCTCAAAAACCCTTGGTCCTTTGAAAACATGAGTCAAGATCCAAAAATCCTAGGTTTCTGAAAACATGAACCAGGATCCATCACCTTTGGTCCTCTGAAAACATGAGCCAAAACCCCAAAAACCCTTGGTCCTCTGAAAACATGAGCCAAGATCCAAAAATCCTAGATCTCTGAAAACATGAGCTAGGATCCAGAACCTTTGGTCCTCTGAAAACATGAGCCAAAGCCCCAAAAACCCTTGGTCCTCTGAAAACATGAGCCAAGATCCAAAAATCTTAGGTCTCTGAAAACATGAACCAGGATCCAGAACCTTTGGTCCTTTGAAAACATGAGCCAAAGCCCCAAAAACCCTTGGTCCTCTATGAACATGAGCCAAGATCCAAAAATCCTAGATCTCTGAAAACATGAGCCAGGATCCAGAACCTTTGGTCCTCTGAAAACATGAGCCAAAGCCCCAAGAACCTTTGGTCCTCTAAAAACATAAGCTAAAGCCAAAGCCAAAGCCAAAGCCAAAGCCAAAAAAAAAAAAAAAAAACCACTTGGTCCTCTGAAAACATGAGCCAAGATCCAAAAATCCTAGGTCCTCTAAAAACATGAGCCAGGATCCTTGGTCTTCCATTTTTTTTACCTCAGGTAAGCATGTCTTATACTTATTCAAAAAAAAAAAAAAAAAATTTGCATGCATGAACTACGTTTGGACCTGATCCTCCCACTAAGAGGTACGTAGGCAATCTCCCTCGAGATTCGGTCCACATTTTGATCCATAACATGACCATCTACATTTTTATCTACATGCATCATACATTCACCTCGGTTAAATACTGATTGCAAAGTTAGGTGTCTCTTTTATACATTGACATTCGCTTTTCAAGCTCTGCCAATGAGGGGCATTTTGTTGACACCCCATTTTGCAACCCGTATTTAACCACGCATGGAGGGTAAAAGGGTAATTTTACCTGGGAAATATGCATCTTGATTCTAGCTATTAGATCCTTGGACTCATTTCACCAAAATGATCTTGATGTTGTAACGATCAAATCGACTGGTCATAAGCCCTAATCGGACCACCAGACTGAAAGTTATCATCAAATCAAGTTTTAATGGCTAAGATGTATTATCACAAATTGAGTCCGACTATATATGATTATGAACAATTGATTTCAATTGGTTATAGGAGTGATCAATTTGAGATCAATGATGAATCATAATTTAATTGGTTAGGACTACATTTTATGGTGAGGTTGCATACACCTAATTAATTAGATAGTTAAACATTAATTATTCAATGAGTGATTTGTGCAATTATCTTTTAATTAGTGTAAATTTGGAACCAATTAAGTCTAAAATTGGAGTGATTGGAGCCATTTAATGTTAATTGGGAGCTGATTTGGGACCTATTAATGTTAATTGTGCTGAAACCACTTTTAACAAATGACCTATTCTCACTATTTCATCAATATCTCTCAGAATACTTTGAATCTGTGAATGAGGTTAATTTTCCCAAAAACTAGACATCTGGGGCTTCAATTTGAGCACAAGAATGAGGCAATTCCGATCAGAATTGAGTCAGATATAATTTTTCAAAGTTGGCTCTACAAGCTGTTACAGTAGCTACGGGAAAACCAAATTTTGGCTTGCTCCCCACTCCCACCAATCTCTCCATTTAATGCATCAGATTTTCCCCAAGGCTAAAACGAGGTCTAGGTTCATAATCCTTGTCAACCCTCATTAAATGGCATTCCATTCATATTCATTCCACCACTACTATATAAACCCTCTCTCTCCTTCATTCCAGGACACCAAAAATCCCCTCTCTTCTCCTCTTTTGAGTTCTAGTGAAGTAGAGTAGTCTTATCATATCTTGGTCTTCCTGAGACTCAAGGTATTGAGTGAGACTTACTCTCCCTCTCCTAGTTCTTCTTTTTTTCTTCACTCTTAGGACCTCCATCAAGAGTCTTCTCCTCTACCGTATGAATCTTGCATGAAGGTATAATCCATTTCCCTAACTTGTTTATTGTGTTGCCATGATGAGAATTTAGGATTAAAGCATGATAGTGATTATTTAAATTCTCTTGAATATGTTTGAATGTTCTTAATTATTTGAATGTTCTTAATTGTTCTTATGTGTTCTTCACATATTCTTGGTTGTTCATCACATGTTCATGCATATCACTAGTTTTAATCTTAAATGCACATCAAAAATATGAAAAACATGTTTGTTTAATAATTCTTTCAAATCCTTGAATCTAGGTTATCACCATCCACACATATTCACTAAAATTTATTTTTCAATTCAAATGAAATGCTTAATAAATTGAATTAGGGTTTATCACATGCACACACTTCAAATTCAACATGCAAATTGATTGATAACATATTGGATGATGTGATATGAATGTTGGCCACCATAGTCTAAAAGACCGATTTCACCGGGCAAGGTGGGTGCCTAACACCTTCCCACCTTGTAACATAGCCTCCGAACTTAGATCAAGGGTTAGTAGATCAAATGCTTATCCTTGTAATTTTCAATTTCTGGATTGTAACTAAGAAACAAAGTCATGTACTTTATCTTAGATTGTATCTAGGACCAAAGCTATGTATTTCCTATGTTCAATGTAATTCAATTTCAAATTAATAAAATGATGAATTTTTCAATTATGGTTTTCTTATTTATTCCAACAATTAAATAAGTGGCGACTCCATTATAAAACCCTTAATCTAAAGGGGAAAATATAACTAGTCGAACCTCTATTTTGAGAGGCAATAACACAACTCCACCCACTCACGTGAGTTTGGCCCAACATTCATAAAAACGGGCCGGGGGTGCGGTCTCTCACACTAGCTCAATTTCTTTAGTGGAAAGGAGGCTTGTAATTTCTTCTTGGACGTTAGATCCTACGATAAGGTATTTGATATTAACTGATACTACGTCATTAGTATCAAAATCCAATAAGCTAGTGTGAGACATGTTTATAAAAAATAACTATCCAACTATCAAATGAAAACATGTATGTGTAAATGGATAGTTATTTTTGCACACATGTCTCTCATTTATCAGATTTTGATATAAATGACGTGGTATTATTTAATACAAAATACTTTTTCTCTACCATTATTATTGTTCCGACCACTGAAACTATATAAAAGCAAAGCAAAGCCATTTTTAGATATCTTGGAAAAAAGAATGGGAAAGCGAAAAAAGGTGGTGTACCTAATTGAGCTCTGAGAATATTGTAGAAGTGAGAGTGGGCCGGGTTGTTTAACACTTCACCTTTTCATTCATAAGTGGTTCCTTATAAGTTACATCCACGTGATGGTAAGACCTACGCAGCAGTACTTGTAGTGAAGTTTACAATTTCACTGTTCTCTTCATGGTTTCCTTCAATCTTAAACTAATTAATAACTCAAATTACATATTTCTTTAACCCTATATTCCAACTTACTGAACCTTCAAAACATATGAACTCATATGACCTGTCCCAAGACATTTTGCAGTTTTAAAAACAGTTAAAATTAAGGAAATAATATCCCAACTCCTATGACAGCAACCGACAAAAATTCACCCTCATTCTTTATTTTCCCTACATCACAGTGCATATTACAAATTTAAATTGTAGTAATAAACACTTATTAATCACTTCAAAGTCTTCAAATTTAAATAAGAACTCAGATTCAAAAGCAAACATGAATTATGGTTTTGTTGAATACATGATTCCAAACCTCAACCACCAAGTAAAGACTAAAACAGTACCAGCAGACGTCTCACTTTCACAAAAGATAATATTGATGATATGCCTTGCAAGTTAAAAGAGAAAATAAAAGTAAGAGATTTTCAGCTTTCATATAGGAAAGTAATGAACTAAGATTTTTTATCATTGAATAGTTGTGGTGGGAGAATTTGAACTCTAAATATCTCTGTTATAAACATTAAAAAATTCTAATTAAGCTGTAAAGTTCTTGGTATAATAAATTAAGATAATGGATTCCGAGTAGTACAAAGCAAGGATGCTTGAGACACGGGAGGAAATTGATAAATTTTAGAAAAAGGTAAATCTGAAAGAATTTTTTAATTTTGAAAAAGAAAAGTAAAGTAAAACTGATTTTTTTTTTTTTAATGACTATAACCATGCAGGTACAGTACGTCCAAAAGCAATATATATATATATATATATATATATTATTTATGCAAAATTATCATTTTGGTCTCTTACTTTTTGGGGTTATTTTTAATTTGAACTCTACTTTTTTTTCAAGTAGTCAATTTAATCTATGTTATTTTTAATTTGATGTCAAATTAGTCTCTACCATTAACTCAGTAACAAAAAATGTGTACTGATGACACATTTAAAGCTTACATGGCTAATAAATAATGGGTTTAGCTTACTTCTACACTTTTTTAACTAGACATGTCCTTTTGATTTAAATATACAATGACAAGTGGTAGTAAGTTTTAATCTCCATATTTTATTTAGACGGAAGTACTAATAAAACTCGTTTTTGAAACTTTAGGAACAAAAATTAATTGCTCATTTGAAACATTGAATACTAAAAGGGCTTAATGCCGAAACTTTAGGGACACAATGTTATTTCTTTAGAAAAAAACAAATTATAACCTTATGCTATTTTCTCTCTTTAATTTTCTACATTCACCTTCTTTTTTTTTTCTTCTTTTTTTAAAATTTTTTTATTATGAGTTTCAGTATCATGTAGTGAATTTGTTTGGAGTTATAAAGCAAGACCATGGAACATGTTGTAACACCACTTGTATAAATAATGTGGGGTCAAAGAATTTGGCAACCCCGGCCCACTTTATACTAAGCTCAAGGCCCACTTTATACTAAGCTCAAGGCTCACGTCGAGGAGGAAGAAATGTCCAAGGACGAATGAAGAAAGTCCAAATTGTCAAGAAACATCGCCGAGGACAATCCTGTTCTCGGCGAACAGAGATCATAAAAGGGAAGAGCAACACGCCATCAAAGGCAGCCTCCCAGAAAATCTCAAGGAAAAGGACAAGTACAATGGGTCAGCCATGGGAGCATGGTGGAGGAGCAATTCAAGAAGGAACTGTCACCTTCACGTTAAATGCTCACAACTAACGTTCTGGCCGCATTAATGAGGAAATGACTCATGAACAGTGCTACTTTGATTGCGGTAACTCACAGAAAGTTTGGGAAGGTAGCTGATGGGACAAGCACTCGAGTAGTGACCTGCATGATCAACAAATGGAGGGCCAAGATCAACGGAAAGGGGATTGTAAGGTTGAAATTTATCAACCATCTTGTTAGCTTTATTCCGTGCCAATTTGCTTGTAATTTAGCACTTAGTAACCCTGTATTTAGGTGGGAAACTTGTAAGGGTAGTGAATGAGGAAGTGTGAAGAAATGCTCAAGATTGTGCAAAGAAAACAGAGACTCGTGACTGGATCTCGCGGGTGGCTCGCGGCTTGCAAGTCGCCAGAAGTTGCACACGTGCCAAGCATGTTAGAAGCTAAAGAGTCGCGCCAGCTGTTGCACTACAGGACAAAAGTCTCAGGCTGGCCAGGCCAGCTCGCGGCTTGAACTCGTGACTCAACCCAGTCGCGAGGTCAAGTCGCCAGAATGCCCTGTTTAGGAAAAACTGACGTTTCACATTCCATTCTCATCCTAGTATAAATACCCCTCATTCCCATGAAATGTAGAGAGCTTCCAGAGAGAATTTTGTGAGAGAAACCCTAAAGAAAAACAAGATTGCCTCATCCCTATTCTTCATCTAAGAGACTCTACAAATTCCTCTACTCTCTTCCTCTCCATTGATACATACTTGAGAGGTCATTGATCAAATCTTTTTCTCACTACATCCACGTCTGTGAGAAGGTTCATTTGGTGCTAAGGGAAGCAGTTTGGAAGGGACCAATGTTCATTGGTTGATGCTATGGTTTAGTAGCGGAATCCGGTAAGTTAGAAAAGAAAAAGGTTCGACGCATCCTCGTTGGAGTAAGAAGCTTGGAGGGCTTAGGTACTTGGGTAGATTAGACTTGGAGGGTCTATTGCTGTTCATGTATCCCAACTACATTTTCTAGTGGATTATTGACCGCTTGGAGGGCGGCGGAGAGGTTTTACGCTGAGGGCTTCGGTTTCCTCTTCGATAACACATCGCGTGTTGTCCTTGTGTTTCCATCTCTCTTTCCTTTATCTTTACCATTTAATTACTGCTGTGATTGTGATTATTTATAGTTTAGATTGTTTATCAATTCTGTTTTAAGCTTATTATCATTTTCCACACATACATTGTTTGATATAAAGCTTGAATTGGTAATTTTGTAATTGGGGGTCTAAACGTTCAAAGGTGTTTTAGACACATATTGAAATTTCAAGGATATATAATGTAAGAAATCCTCCAGGAATGGGGGAGGGAGGAAAAAAGGAGGGGAGACAGTAGCAATTGGTATGATCTTTGAAACCTTTGTAATCAAGCATTGAAGAAAGAAGAAGAAAGAAGAAGAACAACAAGCTCCTCAAATGAGGGCCAAGGATAGAATTTCACACTTTAGTCCATGTCCTTATTATTCAATCTACTCATAACCATGTCTAATTGTTGCAAACCTCATTAAGGCCTAGTTCTTAAACCCATTCTCTATAAATTTATTGTATCGATTGAGCTAGTTGGGCCCAAGTTCACTTATCTAACAGAAGAAGTGCTTAAACCTAGTCCCTACAAATAATATTCTATCATTTTACCTCTTCACTCATAATGGAGCGTTTGGTTCACTATGATGTGTCCTTGATGTGATGCATATTATAATGATGTGATATTAAGACTTTTTTATTATTTATTTTACTTTTTTTAATATTACCATAATTTAAAATTACAAAATATATTACATTACCTTAATCTTATCACATTCCTAAATAATGTAATATTGTATTCTTATTTTGAGATTACATTAATATAATATTACAGTGTAATGCATCATTGCGACGAACCAAACGCCCCCTTAGTGTTTCCTTAAATCCACATGCCTATAATGACTACACATTAGTAATAGTAGTGAAATCTACAATTCCGCCGTTCTCTGCATGGTTACCATTAATCTTAAACTTGTTTTAGTCACATACATTAAAAAAAAAAAAAATTTCACAGAAGTACCAATATAGCTCATTTTTAAAACTTTAAGGACTAAAATTGTTTATTTGAAACATTATATACTATCATACCAAAAGGGCTCAATGTGGAAACTTTAGAGCCACAATGTTCCTTTTTTTTAGAAAAAAAATTATGGACATAGTGTATTCTAACCTTATGCTATTCTCTCTTTAATTTTCTAAATTCTCGTTTTCTTTTTCTTTTTCGTTCTCTTTTTCTTTTTCTTTTTCGTTTATATTAATTGATTACAGGTTTTGGTTTCACGAATTGAATCTGTTTGGAGTTCTAAAGCAAGACCATGAAACACGTTGTAACACCACTTGTATGAATACTAACACTTTACCTTCTCATTTATAAGTGTTTCCTTAAATCCCTAGGACAATAATGCCTCCACAACCTTACTAGTAGTGAAATTTACAATTTCGCTGCATGGTTACCATTAATCTTAAACTGTTGTTAGTAACAATGTAACCTATAGAAAAAAAAGAAAAGAAAAAATTAATTAGAAAAAGTACCAATAGGGCTCATTTAAAAAAATTTTGGGGCTAAAATTGCTCGTTTGAAATATTAGATAGTAAAAGGGCTCAATGTGGACACTTTAAGGGCTACCTAAAAAAAAAGTTATGGACACAATGTATTCTAACCTTATGCTATTTCTAAATTTTCTGTTTCTTTTTCATTTCTTGGTTATGGGCTATGATATATCATAGAGTAAACCAGTTTCTTGTTCTAAAGTAAGGCCATGAAGCACTTTGTAACACCACTTATGGGAATACTAGCACTTCACCTTTTCATTCATAAGTGTTTCCTTAAATCCACATGATGATAAGGATTATGCAACAATACTAGCAGTGAAATTTACAATTCCACCATTCTTCGCCTGGTTACAAACAAAATTAAGCTTAAACTTTTGTTGATCACATACATAAAAAAATTAATGAATTAGATATATAGAAGTACCAATAAAGCTTGTTTGTGGAAACTTTAGGGACTAGAATTGCTCATTTGAAACATTGGATACTAAAATAGATCAATGTGGAAACTTTAGGGACACAATGTGTTCCAACCTTATGCTATCCTCTCTCTAATTTTCTACATTCTCTTTTGCTTTTTCTTTTACATTTCTTGACTATGGGTCATGGTATCACGGAGTGAATCCATTTGGAGTTCTAAAGTAAGACCATGGATCGCGTTGTAATAACACCACTTATGGAACACGTGGTTCCACCACAGTTTTTCCTTAAATCCACATGACGGTAAGGGCTATATATGCAACACTAATAAAGCTTGATTTCAAAACTTTAGGGACTAAATTTGCTCATTTGAAACATTAGATGCTAAAAGGACTTAATATGTAGACTTTCTGGGACAAAATGTTATATATATATATATATATATATCATGATGTATTTTGTCCTTATGCTATTCTCTCTTTAACTTTCAATCTTTTGTTTTTTTATTTTATTTATTTATGGATCATGTTATCATGCAGTGAATTTTTTGGGGTTCTAAAGCAACACCATGAAACACATGTTGTAATTTGTAACACCACTTTTGCGAATACTAACACTTTACTTTTTCATTCATAAATGGTTCCTTAAATCCACATGAAGGTAAGGCTGACGTAACAGTAGCAGTGAAATTTACAATTCCACATTTCTCTGCACGGTTACCATTAATCTTAAACTAATGACTACATATTTCTTTAACCCTATATTCCTAGTTACTAAACCTTCGGAACATATAAACTCGTGATCTGTCCCAAGACATGTTGCAGTTTTAAAAACACTTAGAATTTACTAATTCCTATGACAACTTACAAAAACGAATCCTCATATTTTCCCCCCTACATCACAGTGGATATTACAAGGATTTCAATTGTAGTAATAATTAATAAACACTATATTAATCACTTCAAAGTCTTCAAATTTACATGGGAACTCAGATTCAAAAGCTAACATGAATTACGATTTTGTTGAATACATGATTCCAAACCTCAGAAACCAAGTAAAGAATACCGATGGCAAATCAAGAGGTGCTAGAGAGACACAGCAATTCGATAAATTTTAGAAAAAGTAGACTGGAAGAATTTATATATATATATATATATATAACTTAGACTAGTAGCATTGTAGTTGGCAATTTGAACTCTTTAGTACTTTAGGTATAGTGCTTAAGTATGAGAAACTATTAGGTACTCTTGGGTATAGTGTTATGATGCTCTCTTCTCTTTTACTGTAAATCCGATTAATTAAATTCCTGGTGGATTTCAAGAATATAAAAAAAAAAGAGTACCATATCACTGTATTCCTAGAGTACTTAGTAGTTTTTTTTTTTAATATATTTTTTAAACTATTTGGGTTCTTACTTTTGAATATCATTCATTATTTTTTGTTATAAAGAAAACAAGAAATCTTGTGGATGAATATTGTCAAAGTAATAAGAATATGAAAAAGGAAAAGGTAGGAAAGTGAGTGAAAGAGACAAAGAGAAGCATAATTTACTTCAATAATAAGCATTAAATCACTTTCCTTTTTATCTTTTTCTTTTTTACTTGTCTTTAGATTTTGGAATAATATTGTTATCATGTACCTGTGAGACTGTAAGTTACTTTTTCTTTTTCTTTTTCTTTTTAGAAGAAACAATAACTTATATTTATGAAAAAAAAATCGGTCATAGTGGACTAGAAGGACATCATTTTAGATTGTAGAATACTTTAGTGGCCATTTAAAAGATGTAATATATATATATATATATATATATATATATTCTTTTGTAAAAAATTTTGGTTTCAAAAATTATTGGAGTTATTTTTTTTCCAACCCATAATGTTGCAATTAAAGAGACCATCCATTTGTAATTTTATTCACATAAGTTTGTTAATAAGTCATATGACTTGTTTAATATAGACATTGATAATCTTATAAATTACCATGTAACATATTGTAACCAAACTATATTTTTCTTTTCTTTTGTCTTTATTTTCTATTTCTTTATTGTTTATGGATTTGGTTATAATAGTGTTATCATATGTGTGTGTGTGTTGTACTGTAAGGCACATATTGACTCTTCAAAAGTCACAGTTGTTTTAGTAGTGTTCAAATGCATGCATGAAGTTTTATTTTTTATTTATTATTTTTTTGTTAATAATTTGATAGTTACAATGGGAGATGGGGCATTTGAATCTTGGATGTCATGGACGCTCTAAAAATCAAACAAACAAACAAATGAAATCATCTTTATCTTTTCTTTTTTTCTTTTTTTTTTCTTCTTTTTGTGGGGGGAGGGGACTATTATGATATCCTTGCTTTGTTTAAAGGTAAGAAGTAGTTTTTTTTTTTTTTTTTTTTTTTTTTCCTCTTAGTTTATATAATAGGTGAGAAATAGTTTGTATTAAAATATTAAATGAAAACCATGAAGAACTAATTGGTTTCATGACTTGATAATAAAGAGCAATAATTATGTAGCAGATGTCTGAGGTTGTAAGTCTATCGTATTTATATAACCAAAAAAAAAAAAAATTTGAAGTAAATTATTGAAGTAATAATTGAATCTCAATAATAATCTATAATATAAATAAAATTGAAGCTATTTGACTTTTGATCGATTGCATACTATTGTCTGACACAAGTTTTTGAGGCCTTGCAATTTTACATGTTATTATTCTAATATATATATATATATATATATATATATATATATATATATAATTGAATTTAGATTTTGTTTTGTATTTAGGGTCTTTTTGGTTAGGTGTTTTGGGAGATTAAATAGTGTTTATAAACTCAGAACTCTATTTTACAACCACAAGTCATCATAAATTTTTTTTTTTTTTTTTTTTTTTATAAACGTTCATTTTAAACTCAAAATATAGTTTTTCAATAGCTTATATAAACTTTCCCTTAGTCTATTTCTATTCATTAAAATATTGGTACAACACTTTAAAAAAAAAGGTAGAACAATCATAATAAATGTATGCTGTGAACTAGTAAAGTTTTTTGTCTTCGAATAAAATATTTAGAGTTTGGGTTCGATGGAATGAATGCTGCAAGTTGAAACTATCTCTAAGAAAAATAATAAATGTATATTAATAACAACCTTAATTATCAAATTTTATATTTAGAAAAAAAAAATAAAGGAAAGAAAAGGAATCATATTATGTTATTGACTAGTATATATATAGTTTCTAAAAAAAAAAAGAAGACTATTATATATATAAACTTAAGCATACATGAATTATTTATAAAAGAGAGAAAAAAAGTTCCGGTTCAAGGACAAATTATTAAAAAAAAAATGATTATTATCTTAATTTTTTCTTCTCTTCATTTGAACAATTTGTCCTTGAACCGGAACTTTTTTTTATACTAATTTTAGGAAACAAAATTCAATTTTTTCCCCATAGATTTTACTAAATCATCAACTATTTTTTCAATTAGTGTCTTTTATTAAGAGACAATTTTATACAAAGAACGCATTCAAATAATTGTTCCAAATCAGCCATAAAAGATAAAGTCTCTTGAGTGCATAACCCATTGAGAATTAAAATGTTAGTATGGAGATATTTAGGGAAATAAATCATGTTAGCAATGAGATTGGGCAAGAAAGTAATTAAATCAAACAAAATAAATAACAAATTAGAGAAAAGACAAAAAGAGTACATCAGTCTAGGTGCTCAAATTAATTCCTTGCTGATTTGCTTCTCTTCTTCTTTTTTCATTTTCTTTTGTGTTTGTGAAGTTTTATTTTTGGGCATAATGGCATGATTTGATAAAAGTATGAGGAACATTCCTTCATAAGGTGACACTCATCTAGAGCTATATATATTGTAGAAGTTATAAATGAGCTCCAAGATGAACTCAACATAACTGGAGCAACTTGGGAATATTTTTGGAGATGTTTCAAAGCTTGAAATGGATTTTTATTATTGTAAGTATCGATTACTTATACTTTAGGTCTATTAAATTGTTAATTTCTATATACATACTTGCCTAGTGAACCTTGCATTTGGGTTAGAGATATATGATCATTAATATATTATTAACTTTTTTTTTTTTTTTTAAGATAGAATTTTTACTCTAACCTAATCTAAGTGTATACGTCTGTGAAGTTCCCTCTTGAAGACTTGAACCTCGGCTTTTAACCCCCACACCCTACAAGCATTTATACTTGTGGAGTGACCACCACACCAAAGGTGCGCGGTGGTTATTATTACTAAATCAACTGCATTTTGATTTATATTTAATGTGTACCATTAATATAAGTTACACCACTTCATTAATTTCTTTTTATTAAACCACAATTTTGTGGAACCTATTTTTCGGCTAAATGTTTTCAGTAGGTTAATCTTACATGCCAAGTTTGACAATAATAAGATAATATTTCCTGATAAATCTATCATCTTTTTCCCATAAAAAGAAAATCTATAAGTTTTAAAAAAAATATTCAGTACATTTTTTTTATTCAAAAAAACTGTAATTTTGAGGACTACTGGATATGTACATACTTATATATTTTACATATATTTCCTAAGAATTATAACTAGTATCAGAGGTTTGAACATCCTTTTAAATTGAAATTTATATTCATGTTTTACTCGAGGCTAGCTTTACATATGAACCAAATTAAACTTATAATATCGAATTCTTCTTCTACGTTAAGTCTGTCTTCAATTACATGGTCTTTCCTGTAAATATTTTTCAAAAAAGTTTGTGCATACTTTCAAACACACAGTCACAAACTAGTTTATGCTCATAAAATTTCTATATGAATAATCAAATTAAATAAATATATACACGTAATTTATATATATATACACACACACACACGTAGAAATGGTAGAGGGACATTTATTGAAGTTATAATGGAGAGTCTAGTTATTATTACTGTAGGGTCACAATTTGTAGACCAATCTCAAAAGGTATGAGATATGAGCTTAATGAGCCTGATACAATGAATTTGTAGAGAGTGGGTGAGAGAGCTGGACTTTTTTTTTGCGAATGGGACAACGACTAATATAGACTTGAAAGATAAGCAAACAAGAAAATATACTTAAAAATCGATGAAATGAATGTCCGAGGAGATTAATTATGAATTGAACCAATATTTCTGGAAACTAACACAGTTCTTAGTGCTACAATAATTCTTTTTCTCTCCTCTTTCCCTCTGTTTTCTGATCCTTCTCTTATGGGAGGTCTTTTACATTATATAGTTCCATTCAGGCAATTTTGACTGTACACTTGTTAACCATTTAAGCCTTCACTTGAGTACCTGTCCCATAAAACATCTTTTTTTGGTTCACTATAAGTGGTGGTAGCTAAGACTGCACTGTTCAGGGGTCTTCTCCACATAAATGCGGCTAGAAAAGTTTCTGCAGTGCATTTAATGCGGTAGTAGCAGCTTTCCTTTTAGATATTTCTGTGTTCTTATCACCTTTGTATGTGCTTGAGGTTCATCCTGATCGTTAGAACTACCTGGAAGGTCATCTAAATTACCCAAATGTGTGCTTAACCGATATTTAATATATCGGAGAAGAAGGTACTCCTTGGACTATACCCCTCCATTCTTTACTTGCATGATTTTCAACTTTGGAGCCTCTCCCAATCGTTTGCTCCTCCTTAGACATATCCACATCCTTGAATAGGGCCCAAGGCCCAGTACACAAATTTGGGCTCTTACCCTCACAATTATTATTATTATTATTATTATTATTTTGAGAGAGTTTCAACCTATAATGTTTACTTTTGATGATAGCTCTTTATCATCAGACCAAGACACGAATCGATTTTTAGTGTAGGTGGGAATTGAACCACAGATATCTTATTCAACTATCAAATACTTTACCAGTTGAGCTAACTGGAATCCACAAGAGTCTAGTTATTTAAAGGTTTTGTATGTAGACTATTGTAAGAGTTTGTTCTAGTGAATTTTATATAGGATTGGATTCCTAGAGTAATTTTTCCATTTAAAGAGGTTTTACATTAGTTTTCCATTTCATTATCAAATCTGTGTGCCTTTTATTGCTTTCGTTATAATTTTGTTTTAGATTTGATATTATAATAGTGATTAAGATATCTTTTTTGCTAGACTGTTTGGAATACATCATAAATTGATCAATTAGTCCACTAGGGGGTCAAAATAAAAATTTTCAACTGGTATCAAAGTAACTAAAATACATATGAATTGATACAACTCATAAGTAGAATTCACCTTGAAAACAGACTTGCAAGGGGTGGGTGCCCAATAGCTTATATACACATGTTTTAGCTTGTACTTAAGTAATGTGAGACATTTGAATCGTAACATTCTGCCATACTCTGCAACCGACGTCCACGATGACTTACTCTATCAAAACTGACTCGATGGTAGCTCTTTCTCTTTTTGGTGGCTCCACTCACCTACCAATTATTCAATGCCTTAGCAAGAAATTTTAATCTAGCCTCTAGGTTGCCTCCTTTGAGATCCGGCCACAAAAGTTGCAATTCATTTGACCTCATAATCAACAAGCTACGTTTGATTATCTAATGTGGTGGTTGGCTCTGATACCAAATGATACAAACCCATATGTAGAACTCACCCTTAAAAAATAGCTTGCAAGAGAAGGGGCCTAAGAGTTTATATACACATGATTAAGCTAACACTTAAACCATGTGGGATATTAGGATCATAGCATGCCACCACGGTCCGCAGTCGACGCCCACAATGGCTCACTTTATCAACATTGACCCGAATTTAGCCTCTAGGTCGTCCCATCCGAGACTCGACCACAAAATCACAACTCATTTGATCCCCATACTCAATGAGCTACATCCAATTACTTGATGTGGTGGTTGTTTATAGCAAATGATACAAACCTATAGATAATTAATACTCACACTTGAAAACTGGTTTGCAAGGAAAGGGTATCCAATAACTTATACAAACTTGTTTAAGCTTGTATTTAAGCAATATAGGATACTTTGAAAATTTTAAGAAAATTTTAAAGTATTTTTGTTGGTTTTTATGTTATTTATTTTATAAGGTACATATAATATGCTTTAGCTTTCAGACTTTAAATTTATGATGTATTTTGGTATTTTTGTTATAAGGAATTTATATTTTTATGTTTAAAGATTTAAATTGTATATATATATATATACATATATAAGGAAAAAATCTCATTGTATTAATATAAATGGTTGCCACAATTTACATCAAATAGGACTTGTTCCGTGACAATAGGTGAGGTTTCCTCTATCCTGAAGGTGAGAAATTGATGATAACTTCCATTTTTACGGTTGCTTTCGTATTTGTTGATTTTTATTGTATGATATTGAAAGCAATTATCATTGTTTTATGCAAATGAGAAAGCAACATGTACAAAATATGCAAATTTTATAATATAGTATGGAGTAATTCGATATATACTAGGTGATGATCCACATATTTGTTTTGCTTCAGAATAATTTATGCTATGATTTTTAGGTAACCCATGCCTTTAATTATAATCATGTCATTAATAATATTGTCAAAGGCCTTGTACTTTGGCCATCAATTTAGGTTCAAATATCCCCTAAACTTTATATATTTTTATTATAGAGTTTCAAATTTTCAATCTATAAATGTTTGCTTTTGATAATTGTGTTTTTTTACCATCAGGCTAAGACATTAATTGGTTTTTAGTATAAGTGAGAATTGAACCCTATATCTCATATTCTAACATCAAAAACTTTACTAATTAAGCTAACTAAATCCACACTTTTTTCAATTTATTAATTTAAGAAAACAACTCTATTATACCAATAAACTATATATCAAAGGCCTAATATGAGATAGATAATTAATAACAAAACACAGTGACACACTATCGAAATAACCCAGATAATAACTTTTATATTAAATTATGTTAAGAAATGTGACTCATTAAGACTCAATTTATTTATTTATTTTTGTATCCATTAAAACTCAAATTCTATATCCTCTAAAAAGGGGAAGGAATGATATTTTCTGCAGGGAAACAAAGATTTTTTTAATTTATTTTTTAAACAAGTGAGTTTAATTTGTTCCCCCCAAGGGAAAGTTATTAACTAGGATTGTTTTGCAGGGAAACAGCCAATTGTCGAATTTTTTAAGGCATATCGCTAAAGTGAGGCAATTATGGCAGAGATGGAATCTCAGGAGCTTTATTCTCTTTAGCATTGTGGTTCAGATATTTTTGCTTTTTACTGCACCCCTGAGAAAGAAAACGGCAAACAAAGCTTTCACCATTATCATCTGGGCAGCTTACCTGATTGCAGACTGGGCTGCTAGCTTTGCAGTTGGACTAATCTTTGACAGTGAAGAGAAATATACTGCCTCTGGTGCCATCAATAATACTGTTAGTTATCCTGTGACGACGAACCATGGTATTTTTGGTACTCTCAGTTCCAAGATCAGGGATGATGCTGGTTTTCTTCTGGTGATGTGGACACCTTTTCTATTGTTACTGGTTGGTGGCCAAGACAGAATAACTTCTTTTGCTGTTGAGGATAATGAGTTGTGGCTTAGGCACTTGATTTGGCTCTTCCTCCAAATCCTCACCACTTGTTTTGTGTTTTATCAATCATTTCATCTAAACAACCTATGGATCCCCACAATATTTCTCCTCCTTGCTGGAACAATCAAGTATGCGGAGCGAATAGCTGCGTTGTATCTTGCAAGTTCGGATTGTCTTGGTATCTCTGTTCTTAGAGAATCTGACCCTGGGCCTAACTATGAGAGATTGATGAGTGCATACACACACTATAAAGAAAACAATCTTCCTATTAAAATCGAGTATGTCGACGACGTAGAGTCCGAGACTGCAGGTGAAAAAAGTTCAGAAACTGATGACGGATTGAATTCTCATGATCTGGTGCAGTGTGCTCATCGCTTTGCATATACTTACAAGGGGCTCATAGTCAATCTCATGTTCAGCTCCCGTGAGCATACAGAGAGTCGAGAATTTTTCAGGAAACGAAGTGAAGAAGATGCATTGAAGCTATTAGAGATCCAGCTCAACTACTTTTATGATCTTCTCCATACCAAGGTGCTGGTGGCAACCTCCCCGATGGGAATAGCAACTCGGTTTGTATCCACCGGGTTAGTTGTCGCAGCCTTTGCACTTTTCCTCATCATAGAAGAGAAGGGAACTTTCGAGCAGACATTTGATGTCTTTGTGACCTACGCCTTGTTCTTTGGTGTTTTAGGCCTGGATATGGTAACTCTCCTCTTATGGTTTTACTCTGATTGGACTTTTGCTTTTCGTAAAATTTTTGTCAAAATTTTTCACCGATTCAAAATCATCAACAAGCTCCTCTCTCCCAAGAAGCAAAGGCCAGAGAAGAAACCCAAGAAAGTTTCCCTCCTATCCAAAATCATCAACAGGTTACCCTTTCTCAAGAAGCTAAAGCACGAACAATCCAAGAAAGATTCCCTCCTTTTCAAAATCATCAACAAGTTACCCTTTCTCAAGAAGCTATGGCAGGATAAGCAACCAGAAAAAAAAGTAACTTCTAGAAGGTGGTCTAAAAATCTCTCTCAATTCAACTTCCTAAAATATTGCCATGAAGCAACGCCACCAAGTGCAAGCAGAAGTAAAAACATTCGCGAGATCTTCAGAGAATGTGAACCTGTCAAAGTATTGGACATACTACAATATTTGCTGGACATTATTAAAGGTTTTATTCATTTTATTATTTATCATATGTTTTATTTGCCGGCGGACGTCAGGAATTTTATGAAACAGAAGAAAACTGAATTAATAATTCAGATGAAATATGTGACATCTCATCATTTTGATCAGTGCCTATGGGCATTTATCTTCGACGAGCTGTCAAAGAAATCTGACTTTGCGGATGAACCGGAAGAAGCCAAGAGAATAAGCTCAGCTAGAGGTGAATGGATTCTTGAGAATGGTGACTTCGATCACAGTCTTATCTCAAGTAAGTTAATGCCTTATGTCAAAAATGTTGCATATGATGAAAGCCTTCTACTGTGGCACATTGCTACCGAACTCTGCTACAACACTGATCAACCCAACGATCATCCTTTGGATCCACACAGCAATCACAAGCCCTTGGATTGTGAATATTGTGGTGCTAATTGCTCCAAAAAGTGCCGCATGGTTGTTGAAAAATTCTGGGAAGATGATCTACACAGGCGCTTGCCTTTGGATTGTAAACAATGTGATGCTCGTGAATATAGCAAGCTCCTCTCAGATTACATGTTTTATCTATTATATCAGCAACAAGGTATGATGTCCGAAGTGTCAGGAATTTCAAAACTAAGGTTCAAGGACACCAGCTCTGAAGCGTCACGATTCTTTAGCGAATATAGAGTAAACGATCTGGAAGGCGGCTGTAAAAAAATTCTTGAGGTGAACACATCTGTCAAACCTGTTCATGTGAAGGGAGATCGATCGAAGTCTGTACTGTTTGATGCATGCATATTGGCCAAAGAGATTAACAAATTGAACCCACAGATTAAATGGAAGGTAACAAGTAAGGTATGGGTGGAATTGTTGTCATATGCTGCGAGTCGTAGCCGAGCAAAGGCCCATGTCCAACAACTAAGTAAGGGTGGTGAGCTTATTACTTTTGTTTGGCTTTTGATGGCACAGTTAGGCTTGAAAGAGCATGCTTGGGTTGAGACCCGTACCAGAGCAAAGCTGAATCTTAATAAATGACAGGTTATGTACTGAATGATAAATAAATATGATGTACCCAATAATTTTCTTAATTATTATCTTCATCAATATCACAATTAGTTACCATAAATATTATGAAATAAAACAGGTGGATTTCATTTGCTTTCATTGATACCATTGTCTTGGTCTAAATTAAGTTATAAATGAGTTACATCACTTACAAGTTTGTAAGATCATCTTCTCAAAAAAAGAAAAAAAAAAAAAAAGGGTGTAAGATCTCATTAAGGTGGGTTTCAATTAACTCAACTTGTAAGACTTACAATTTCTTAACAATAATTTTATGAGACGTGGGAATTATATACTTTTACATCTTCTGCTTCACATTGCACTTTTGTCTTTTAATCTTGAATGTCATACAATAGACAATACTCCCTTACCCGCCCAACCCCCCAATTCATCCCTCTCTCTTCTTCATTTTCAGATGTCACTACCCGCATATTTGGTGTTGTGCCAATTGTTGCCCAATACACCCAATCTTGACTTACTAAACCCATGAACAATGGGGAAAATCATTTTTTCACATTTTAGGATGTTAATTTACAGTTCACACAATATATATCTACACTTTTCACACCATGCGCATGTCTACATTTTCAAAGCAATGTTCACACTCTACGTACAGAATATAAAAAGTGTCCATAATGTTGGATGTGGGGAAAAAAAAGCCCTTAACAATGCCAATACCTTGACAGAAACCATCCTCTGAAACCTCTACTTATGATTTTATGGTCCATCCGGACTATCCGAAATCAATGGCTGGTGCTCGAGATGGATTTACTGAGTTCACAAATGCTAATTCAATGGCTGGTGCTCCTTCTGCAGTTCGGACTCCTCAACCAAGGCCACAAGTCTACTGGATTCCACCTCCAAATGATACTTCTAAGATTAATTTTAATGGGGCAATTTTTAAGGATGCAAATTGTAAAGTTGTTATTTACAACTATGTGTTTTGTTAGCTTATATTTCGTGCCAAATTTAATTGTAATTTCATTCAATCTTTTGTATCCTATATTTATTGTGGGATTTGATTGTAAGGGTTGTGTGATAGAGAGAGAGTGTGTGAAGACTCAAGCAATTGAAGACTGAAGAGTTTTCGCAGGTAGCTCGCGACTAAGCATCCCGTGAAGTGACTCATGTGACTTGCACATGCTGGAATGTGAAGAGTCAAGACAGGATGGAGACAGTTGTGTTTCGCGAGTATCTCCAGGGTAAGTCCTTCCCGCGAGACACCCGCGAAATATTCTGTTCTACCAGACTGTTCATTCTAATACACACTTTCTGTACCCACACTATATATACTCACATTACCCACAAATGTGAAAGAGTGCTTCTGAGAGAAAACCCTAGCCAAACACCTTGAGAGTTGGAGATTATTATACCCACAATCCTCTACACATTTGCTTGTGGAATTTCCTTAATTCCTACCTCTCCATTTCCATACCATTGAGAGGTTGATAGTTCAAATACTTACCACACCCTTTCAGAGTATCAAGTAAGGTTTTAGTGCTGCTAGGAAGTATTGGAAGAAACCAAGGATGGCAGATGCAACATGGAGCTTGTTGCGGGATTCGGAGAGCTAGACAAGACACGATTCCGAGAAACCTTGTTGGAGTAGGAGCTTGGAGGGCTTAGGTACATCGAGTAGATTAAGCTTGGACGGTCTCTTGCTAACCCATGTATCCCAACTGATTGTCTAGTGGATCGATTACCGTTTGGAGGGTGGCGAAGAGGTTTTTTGCCGAGTTCTTTGGTTTCCTTTTCGATAACACATCGGCGTGTTATCTTGTGTTTGTATCTTTTTTCCCTACTCTTTTATATTCCATTTTACTGCTGTGTTGTTTTGATTATGGATTAGAGTAGTTTGTTTGTTTATTCGCTCACATTTACACTATTTCGCACTTAGTATTAAGTTAGTGTAAAATCAATCGAGCTGTAACTTTAATTTGGGGGTCTAAACAGCTCTTGTGTTTTCAACGTATTTTCAAACTTTCACAAATCAAGAAATGATTGGAGTTATTATTAGGGATAATAAAGGCTTGGTGATCGAATCAATGTCTCAGAAGGTTTCCATCCCAAATTCAGTTGATAATATTGAAGCCATGCAAAGGCTCTTGAATCCTCTATGGATTTAGGAATCTCAAAGGCAATTTTAGCTTTATTTGGTCACTTGATTGATGAAACTAAAATTTTAGCAGAATCCTTTACTTTTATGAGCTTTTCCCATATACACCATCAAGGTAGTTCTACTGCTCATAACTTTGTTAGGCATGCTAAGCATGTCTCAAGTCCTTTCGGTGTGGATGTAGGATATTTCTCTACACCTTCATGCTATAATTCAGGCCAATTTAGGTTTTCTTTAATGAATTGACAGCCTTCTTTTCAAAAAAAGAAGAAGGAAAAAAAGAAGAAAGTTGATCCAAGATTGAAGAATGTAAATATTTGCTAGATAAAAAAAAAGTCATATAAGAAGGAAGGAAATTCTAATTTTTATTTCTAAAGGAACTTCCTTAAACTAATTTACACATAAATTTCATAATGAGAAACAAATAAATTAATATATATATTTTTTGATACAAAATAAATATTTTTTCAAGACAAAAAAATATGTCCTTTTTTTTTTCTTTTTTAAAATGCTATATATATCACTCGTTAAGTCAAAATGCCTCGTAGACGCTCCAAAATTTCAAAGTTCTGACACCTCAATATACAACAAACACAATACAATAAAAAAGACAAACTATTTCACTAAGTCCAAACTTTAACAATTAAAAAAAAAATTTATTTGTGTTTCGTCGCAGTCGAATTTGTTCTTATAAAAGTTAAAATACCTTAATTAACTCAGACAATACCAAAACAACGTTGCTTCTGGAGCAATGGAAAAAAATCATAAAAAATTCACCTGGTAATTCCAAGACCAAGAGCACCTATATGAAAACCACCTCTAAATTAATTTTTTTTTAATATTTTATGAATTGCACGTTCTATATACGCAGAATTTTTGACCGAAGTAGGGTGGTGTGGTCTACTAGTCTTTCCGGAGCAAGTGGATCACAATAGAATTTGGATCTTCTCCATTTTCTAACTAAACCATCTGAATATGTTCTATCTCTAATTAAAACTTAACCCAGCACATTAAAACTCTAATTAACCTACAGTTAACTAAGCCAATTCCTTTTTTTTTTTTTTTTTTTTTTTCTAACTAAACCCATCTGAATATGTTCTATCTCTCATCCCCACCGTCACCACTGCTACCACTACTCACGCCAAGCCACCATTGTCGTCTGGGCTACGTCTCACACCAGCCTAGCAACACTGTATTGCGCTGTATGCTTGTCGAGATAGCCACTGCCCAATAAGTTTTGTCTCTCTTTATTTAGTTGCGAGAAATGATATGTCCACAATATTTTCACAACAAATCTTAAGTGGCAAGTTGTTACTGGTTGTTATTGTTAGAGCAAAAAAGTAATCTTAATGTTATGTTCAAATTTGAATCAATAACAACTAACCACCTATGATTTGTTGTAAAAATGTTGTGGACGTAGCATTTCTCTTTAGTTGCAGAAAAAACAAAGGAAAACAATAAGCAAAGCTAATATATATATATATATATATATATGGGGTAAAATATCATTTTAATCTCTAAACTATTACAAAAGTTCATTTTTCATCCCTAAAGTTTCAAAAGTTCTATTTTCATCCATAAACTTTTCCAAACGTAATGATTTTTGAACCTCTGTTTGTTTCTATTAACTTATGTCTTATGTGGCCTAATGGAGTGCTGATGTGATATTTGACTTAGATTAAAATTATTTTATTTAAAAAAAATACGAATACGTGGCAAATAATTATAGGGCACGTGGGAACCATTTTTTAAGAGCCCAAAATTACCCACTCAATCCCTCAATTGACCCTCACTATCCATTTGTGTATCATTGATTCTTCATTCATGAAACCCTAACGCCTATGCCCCTCACCCTACTATAACAACCCAATTGGTGACCAGAATCAACTAGTCCAAACCGGCCGGAGACCTAAACTGGTCAGCCTCCCTTCACCGACATTGAGGAGATGAAATAGAGTTTTTAACTCCTCCGTGAAGCTGCTGTTGAAATCGAAGCGTACTGACTTATAAGGTAAAATTTGTTGGTTTTGCTATATATACAGAGCATATTTCAGTGGGTATGGGTTTATTGGGGGTGTTATGCTATTGAAGGGGACAAGGGTTTATGTTTAAAAATTGGTGAAATTTGATTTAGTGGTCCCTAGTGTTTATTGTTGAAGACTCCATTAGACATTGAGGTACCACATGCTATATATGAGTGACTATAATAATTTTGTTTGGTCCACTGATTTTTTTAATGATATCACAAGTTATAGGCTCAGAATCACTGAAACAAATTTACTTAAATTCATCAAAAGCTTGTTAGGAATATTAAGATATACCTATAATTTTTATTATATACACATACATGGTTCAGAATATTATATTATACATGTTATCACATCCTTCTATAAACCAGGGTATATAGAGATAGGTCTGTTGTATTCTTATTGGCTATAATAAATGTAGATGTTACACTTGAAGCTTGTAATAGATAAGTACTTCCTTCAATATTTTTTCCTTTGTATTCATGATATTTCTTTCTTTTTACACTTTGTTTGTTGTAGGATGGATGAAGACTTTCAATTCACCATACGTCTTCATTATGGTGGGAAATTTAAGAATAATTCATTCCGGTATGATAGGGAAGATAAAGAAGCATGAAGACTACGACCACAGCCACAGGCTAGAGGCAACTCTAGAGTATCACTAGAGACAATGGTTGCAGCAAGTCAGGGATGTAGAACTAGGTTCGAGCAGTATTTTAGTACACAATAGGGGAGGGGGTGAGGGGGTGGGGGAGGGATAAGACAACTAAAATACAATCCATTTTGTGTATGCAATGCCATACGAATTTTGTAATGTAGTGGCAATGACTTATTGGTTTTTGATGGTTGTATGGTTAATCATGGATACTATCCATTTTGTGTATGCAATTCCATACGAATATTTTAATGTAGTGGCAATGACTTATTTTTTTGTGATGGTTGTATGGTTAATCATGGATACTATCCATTTTAAGTATGCAATGTTATGAATGAATAGGAATTATAACGTTGTCTTGAACAAAGAAATCCAGGGAATTATTAAATGTTCTTGAATATGAATTCTGGATTGAATTGCTGCCTTTCGAAATTCTGAACAATGTAATCCAAGGTATATCTTATGAAATAGTAGTTGTACCACTATAAGAATTTTTATACTAATGTCAATTAATTGTACGTAAATCCTATTACATGAAGCAATCCCATTTTATACACCATTTTCTAGAATATGGTTGCTGCCACAGTGCCACTTAATTCTCTAGAGCTGAATTTGATTATCTTCGTTGCACCTGCACTTTGCTTGTTGCTGCTTCATTCAATCTGAACATAAAATTAAGACAACATAAAAAAGATTTTAGCCAAGAACAACATAAAACCCAACCTTAAGAAAAACAAAAATGATGCTAAACTCGATATTAATTCCCAACGAAATTTAGTAACAAAAAAACTGAATGTTCACAATTATTCCAAACTCAAAGAAGCTATCTACTGTAGCAACCACAAACGGTCCCAACTATTCCAAGCATTAACAAAAAGAAACATTCATTTCAATTATTAGAGAGCCAGCAAAATGAAGTTGCATTTTCAATAATCTAATTTTGCATTACAATGTAATCATGGGCATACTGAGTACCATGGGATTCCTAGTTTAATGCCGCTTCTGCGACTTCAGAATTTGAAGGGAAAAAATCCTGTCGCTGGACCTAAAACCTATGCCTTTTCCGAACATGGGGTCATCACAAGGCTTGGAAAACAAATAAGATTTGATCCAAGAGAGTAAATCCATCATATACAATATCAACATGGTTGAAATATTGCTGCTTTCATAGATGGGTTCCATACTTTGGCAGTCATAACAGCACCATTATCATTGATCAAAACTATTGCTGATCAATAAGTCTCCAACATAGCACTTAATCGACATCATAATTTAAAAGAGAACATAAGAATTTATCTTTTCCAATCAAAAATTTTCTGGTCATGCTCAAAACAGAGGGAATTTCAATACATTGGTCACAAAGATCAAGTTAATTGCCAACCCCCTCACCCAAAAAACAAGTAAATAGCATACAACATCTGTCAATTAAAAGTTTAATTTCTACATTTTGTCTACTAATTAAACTTACAAAAGTTGCTTCCATAAGTAAACCACAAATTGCTATTAGTTAGGGATCAGTTCAAAGCATTATTTGAGTTGTGTATGATGAGCTTTCAGCAAGGAACTTCAGAAACTCTTGATTCATGGTGGTTACCTGATTCACAGTGGAGCAATCTTCAATTTCACATCTTAACACAAGCGGAGCTTTACGGTGGAGACTAACAGCAGATTGGGGTTGTCGGTTTTAGGGGGTGGGTTTTCAATGTTTAGTGATTTGGGTTCACACATGCATGACCATTTGAGACTTGAGATTTTGGTCTCACTGTCATTGAGGGAGTGAGGGGCAGTTTTGGGCTTTAAAAAAAAGGTTCCCACGTGCCCTATAATTATTTGGCACGTGTTCATTTTTTTAAAACAAAATAATTTTAGTTCAAGTCAGATATCACATCAGCATTCTGTCAGGCCACATAAGACATAAGTTAATTGAAACATACGGAGGGATGAAAATCAATACATTTGGAAAAGTTTAGGAATGAAAATAGAACTTCTGAAACTTTAGGGATGAAAAAGGAACTTTTGTCGTCTAGGCTACGTCTCACACTAGCCTAGCAACACTGTATTGCGTTGTACGCTTGTGAGATAGCCACTGCCCAATAAGTTTGTTCTCTCTTTATTTAGTTGCAAAGAAAACAAAGGAAAACAATAAGCAAAGCTAATATATATATATATATATATATATATATAAAAGAGAAAAGCTTGAGTGTTTTTTTTTAGCACCTATTTTGATTAGCCATTAATTATGATGAAAAATCTAATACTATATATAATAGCAGAAGCTTTTAATAAGGTGCTGACACGTAAGCAAAAAAGGTTATCTAAAATTGTGACACGTATAGGATTTAAACATAAAAACATCGCACGGTGCGTTGGTACAGACACACTTTCAGACAGCAACAGCAAGCCGCTTATCCCTTTAAAAAAAAAAAATAAATAAATAAACAAAAGACAAACACAAACCCTTATAAAAAACACCAGCCGCTTACCCACAAAACAAAAGGAAGAAAAAAAACAAAAAACCTAAAACCCAACCCGTATTGCCCGATCACAATTCAGACCCACCCAAACCAACGATTCTTTGCTGCACCTTCAAACTCACAGGTCGAACTTGCGTGTTCCAACCTATCAAACAGACGAAGAATAAAACCTCTGCGACAATAGAAGGTAGACATTTTTCCAGTTTTTTTTTTTTTTTCCTCTATTCAATTGCCGTTTCTAGGTTTTCCAGGCAAAAAAAAGGTATAGTCGAAAGTAGGCATTTCCCCCCTCTTTTTCCCTAATTTCTCATTTATTTTTGCAATTTCTTGAATCCTGTATTGTCCGATTGTAGTTTAACCAGCCGAAAAGAAAAAACTCTGCAACAGTGAAAACTTCTACAACGGTGGAAACCTCTGTTCGTTCTCTGCGACAGATGATTTATAAATCTATCCCGTCTCTGTTTTTCAACAACAAACATTTCAGAAGGTAGCCATTTTCCTCTCTTTTGTTGTTTTCTATTCATTTGCCGTTCCAAGGGTTCACAGGGAAAAATGGGTATAGTCGAAGATAGGCATTTCCCCACATTTCTCTCTCTTTTGTTGTTTGCTATTCATTTGCCGTTCCAAGGGTTCACAGGGAAAAATGGGTATAGTCGAAGATAGGCATTCCCACCCCCCCCCCTCTCTTCCCCCTGATTTCTCATTTATCTTAACAATTTCTAGAATTCTGTTCTGTTCGAATGTAGTATTGATCAAGTTTAGTTTTGATTTGGCAGATTTTTTTTTTTAGATTGTATTAAAAAAAAAAAAAAACATAATGCTTAGAATATACAATCGCCTTTTTTGTTTTCTTTTCTGATATTTAATTTTATTTTTATTGCTCTATTGAAATATGCCTCTATTCATATTTATTTTCATTTTTTTATTTACTAGAAAGTAGGAACTGTTTTTATTTTTAGTTTACTTATTTGTGTTTGTGTTTTCTGATTTTTAAGATATTTTACTTTGTAATATTGAGGGTTGTATAACTGCTAATTACAATTTCAAGCCAGTTTTGAATATTTAGTTTGTGGTCCTTAGCATAAAGTGTTTCATGTTCAGTAGCTGTTGATTTTTATAATTCACAAAATTTATCATATGTGCATGCACTCACCATTTGGCGTTAGTTTTAGTGCTTTTATTGAAAATTTAGGTTTGCAACTCAATGAACTACTCAAATGTATTTTTAAATTTAGATCCATGGAGAGTTTGTTAAGTGACATGCATGGTTCATGTGCAGGGTCAATTTTCCTGCAATTGCATTCTTTATATCTGTTTGGTTTTAATCTATTTCTTCAACTGTTTTGTTTTTTAAAAAAAAAAAATTATATTTAGGGATTTTAATCGTAGTATATTTTTAGAAACCTTTTTGTATAATTGATACCTGCATTTCTAATTAGAGTTTTGCAGAAAACAGTCTTACACTTCTTTTGTAATCAAGGCATTTTCTTTGTTGGTGTAAAACCAAAGCCTTTTTGGTTGATGTGCTCATCCAAAAGTATGCATTTATAGGCTTTCAATTACTATTGTAAGTGTGACGAATAATATTACAATATAGCAAGATGCTAACTTATGTTTTTTGCTTGACTTTGTGATTCATTAGGTTGATTAGAAAGGCTTTGAGGAATTAAAAAGCTTTTATTCGGTTTTTGAAGTGGTGCTTTAGTTTTATTTGTGTCTACAAAATTTAAAAATCATATAATTATGATACAATTTTGTTTCAGTTTTGATAAAGTAGTTTAAATTGAAGAATTTCATTGAAATTGGTATTGTCATTGTAATTCTATCATGTTCTATTACGATTGATACTTTGTACCTGTTGGATGAACATTTTGTGGGTTTGGATGGTTGTTTATGACGTATTTCAGAAGAATTACCCCATACTAGCTTCTTATCGTAGCATTAAAATTGGATTTTCAAATTTTAATTCAGATTTCAAGTTTCAAAGAATACAGCTAAATTAATTCTATTTTTACACCAAATTTCATGATTTTAAACATATTTAGCACACTCACTACTATTCTTGCCTTTGTATTTTTCTTCTTAGTATTTTATTTTTCTATTGTTTCTCTTTTGATTTATTGAAATGCTTACTATTATTTTTTAAAATTTTCCTTCTTGATGTTTATTACAAAATTGTTCTATTAGACTCGGTATCTTTTATTTTTGGTACTGCTCAGGCTATTAGGTTTAGTTTATTGGCAGTGTTTTTAAATATGCAATTGTTGTTGTTGTTGTTAGCTTTACTTATTTTGTTTAGTAATTTGTTTTAATTGTGTATGTCTCATTCTTAGTATTAATTACTATATTTTTAATTATTTCAGTAAACTGTTTTTTTTGGCTGTTTACTACAAATAAACCTACTATGTTTTATGTTTTCAATGGCATTTACATTCTCACGTGCTATTGTAGGTTTATCATCTTTGCCTTGGATTTTAAGACCTTTTTTTTACTATTCAGAAAGAATTGCTGAATTAAATAAAGAGGTTAGTTCTGCCAAATTTCCCCATTGTTGCTTTTATTTAGATTATTATCTCTTTATCATTTGTTGATGTCCGATTAAAGAATATTTGAGCAAAAGTTGTTTGAAAAAGATTAATAATATGTATTATTTGACTCTTAAAACAGTTGCTAAGCCCAATTTCCCCTTTGTTGCTTTTATTTAGATTTGTACCTCTCTATCATTTGTTGATGTTTGATTAAAAAAAATTTGAACAAAAGTAGCTTTGAGAAGATTAGTAAATATGTACTCTTTCACTTTTAAAATAGATGCTAATTTTACTTCCGTTTTCCCATCTTATAATAGTAAAAGAGAAAATGGAAAATGCAAGTTTAGCCCGACAGAAAAGACGGATGATGATGTTTGAAAAGCAATCCAAAAGAAAACAGTATGAAATGCAAAATAATTTACAAAATGAAGTTGCTGAAGCTAGAAAATACAGAAAAATAGTCATTGCTGAAAAAAAAAAAAAAACCAGAAACAAAATTGTAGTCAATCATGAAAACTGTTCATTACCTTCACCCGGTAATGTTATTGAACCTTGGAACTTCGGCCCACCTTCTTATGTATGTAACCATTGTGGTGCGGTGTTATGGTATGAAGAAAGGAGTGTGAAATCTAAAAGGCCTAGAATTCCAACGTTTTCTTTGTGCTGTATGGAGGGTAAGGTGAAGTTGCCTTTGCTTAGAAAAACACCTCCTCTTCTTAATGAGTTATTAGATCCTCTTGGTGGACAATGATCTAAAACATTTAGAACTCAAATAAGGAGTTATAACGCAATGTTTGCAATGACATCTATGGGTGGCAAGGTGGATAATAGAGTTAACGATGGTAGAGGCCCATACATTTTCAGACTTAATGGTCAAACCCATCATAGGATTGGAACACTTCTTCCTAATAATGGTGAGGACCCACAATTTGCACAGCTATATTTCTATGATACTGAAAATGAAGTTCAACATAGAATGAATGCCTTTAGTAGTAGTACAGTTAATAAAGATCTTGATCCATCTATTGTTGATGCATTGGTCCAAATGTTTGATGAGACAAACAATTTGGTGAAGATATTTCGTATGTCTAGAGATCGTTTCATAGAAAATGATATTCATCATTTAAGATTACGTCTTATCGGCTCACGAACTACAGATGGAAGAGAGTACAATCTTCCTACGTGTTCTGAAATTGCTGCAATCATTGTTGGTGATATTGGTGTTGATAATGCATTTCGTGATATTATTGTTGAATTAAAAGAAGGAGGGTTGCATAGGATCAATGAGTTGCATCCATCGTACATGGCATTGCAATATCCTCTTTTATTTCCATATGGTGAGGATGGTTTTAGGCTTGGCATATTGTGCAGAAATATAGATGAGATCAGATCTGACACTAATGACTTCGTTACTATGAGGGAGTATTATGCATTCAGATTGCAAGAGCGGGATGGTGAGGGACATACATTGATATCTGGTGGTCGATTATTTCAGCAATTTGATGTAGATGTCTATACATGTATTGAGGCAATAAGACTCATGTGGGTGAAAAATAATCAAGAAAAGTTGAGGATTGAACTGTATAATGGATTGAAGGATGCGGTAATGAGAGGTGATACCACCCCTGCATCTGCTAGGAAAAGATTTGTTTTACCTTCAAGTTTCACAGGAGGTCCAAGGTATATGATTGAAAATTATCAAGATGCAATGGCGATTTGTAGATGGGCTGGCTACCCAGATCTGTTCATTACCTTCACATGCAATGCAAAATGGCCGGAAATTGAGCTTTTCCTATCTAGGAAACCTGGGCAGAAAATCGAAGATCGACCTGATGTGGTTGCAAGAGTATTTAAGATAAAACTTGATCAACTTTTAAATGATTTAAAGCATGGTCAACACTTTGGAAGAGTGATTGCAGGTACACTTTGGAAGAGTGATTTCTTATTCTTTTTGGTGTTTTTAATTACACTATATTAATATAATTAACTTGCTATTTTGGTACCAGTTGTCTATACCGTTGAATATCAAAAGAGAGGCCTACCTCATGCACGCATATTGCTTTTTCTACATAATGATGACAAACATCCTACAGCAGCAGAAATTGACAAGATAATCTCAGCAGAAATTCCAGATTTGAATAAGGAACCACTAGCTTATGATGCTGTCAAACAATACATGGTCCATGGTCCTTGCAGATCGGTAAATTCAAGGGCAAGTTGTATGATTGAGAACAAATGTGTGAAACACTTTCCTAAGAAATTTTGTTCTCAAACCACTGTTGATAATGATGGTTTCCCAATATACAGAAGAAGGAATAATGGAGTATATGTTGAAAGAAACGGAGTTAAACTCGATAATCGATATATAGTTCCTCACAATATTGACTTATTGGTGAAATTTCAAGCTCACATAAATGTCGAGTGGTGTAATCGTTCAAGGTCTATCAAATACTTATTCAAGTATATTACAAAGGGACCTGATTGTGCAACTTTGATTCTTGAAGAAAATTTACATGTTGATGCTTCTACTGGAATGCAAAATATGACAGACACGGATGAAGTTAAGGGATACTTAAATTGTAGATATGTGTCTGCCATAGAGGCATGCTGGAGGATATTTGAGTTTGAAATCCACTATCGACAACCTGCTGTTCAAAGACTTAGTTTCCATATTGAAAATCAACAGCCAATTGTTTTTAAAGATACTAAGTATTTAGATAATGTTATTGAAAGACCAGATATCAGAAAAACTAAATTTACAGAGTGGATGAAAGCAAATGAATTGTATGAAGAAGCAAGGGAATTAACTTATTCTGAGTTTCCAACAAAATGGGTTTGGCATAAAAGAGACAAGGAATGGAGATTAAGGAAGTCTGGAAGATGTATAGGGCGTATATACTATGCTCATCCTGCAAGTGGAGAGCGTTTTTATTTACGGATGTTATTAAATGTTGTTAAAGGAGCTCGATCCTTTAAAGAAATAAGAACTATAAATAATGTAGTATATTCAGATTTCAGATCAGCATGTTATGCGCTTGGTTTGCTTGATGATGATAAGGAATGGCATGAAGCTTTAAATCATGCGTCACATTGGGCTTCAGGAAAACAACTTCGTGAGCTTTTCGTCACAATGCTGATTTTTTGTGAAGTTTCTGACCCTTATAAATTATGGATTTCGAATTGGCAGTTATTATCTGAGGACATTCTTCATCGTCAGAGAGCAGTTTTACGCTATGACAATTTACATCTTGATGACTTCCAATTGCAGAATTACGCACTTAGTGATATAGAACAAATTCTGATAAGAAATGGAAGATCTTTGCAAGAATTTGAAACAATGCCATATCCAAACACATTGCTTCTAAGACAATGTAACAATAGAATATTACAAGAAGAATTGGATTATGATAGAGATTCTTTGGCAGTGGAACATACTGAACTTTTTAATGGTCTTAATTCTGATCAAAGGAATATATATGATGCAGTAATTGATTCTGTTTTGAGGAATAAAGGTGACTTCTTATTTGTATATGGACATGGAGGAACTGGGAAGACTTATCTTTGGAAACCCATTATATGCCGATTGCGTTCAGAAGGAGAGATTGTCATTGCAGTTGCATCATCTGGAATTGCTGCATTATTGCTGCCAGGAGGGAGAACGGCTCATTCGAGATTTCAAATACCAATAATTGTAACAGACAGTTCAACTTGCGGAATTAAACAAGGTTCACAAATTGTAGAACTTATGACAAAAGCAAGTCTCATAATTTGGGATGAAGCTCCTATGACACACCGAAACTGTTTTGAAGCTGTTGATCGTTCATTAAGAGATATTTTACGTTTTACTGCCAGCAACAGTGCAGACAAACCTTTTGGAGGAAAAACAGTTGTTCTTGGTGGTGATTTTAGACAAATTTTACCGGTTATAACAAAAGGACAAAGAGAACAAATAGTTGAAGCATCAATCACCAAGTCTTCATTATGGACCAATTGTAGAGTTTTCATTTTGACCAAAAATATGAGGCTGACACAAGATCCAGGTGATATTGGTGCAAGAGAATTTGCTGAATGGATATTGAAAATTGGTGATGGTGAACTTAATGATAGTGAAAGTGAAGCATTGATTGAAATACCACATGACTTACTAATTCAACCTGGTAGTCATCCTTTCAATGATATCGTGAATGCTACTTATCCTGACTTCCAAACTAAATTCAACGATACAAAGTATTTAGAAGAAAGGGCAATTTTAACTCCAACAAATGAAGTAGTTGAAGACATAAATGATTATATGATTAACCTTATTAATGTTGATGAAGAGACATATCTCAGTGCAGATTCAATATGTAAAGCTTCAACCAACATTCTAGATCAAGATGTGATGTATCCAACAGAGCTTCTCAATTCATTGAAGTACCCCGGTATTCCGAACCATAAACTTAAGTTGAAAGTGGGATTACCAATAATGCTACTTCGAAATTTAAACCAAAGTGCTGGACTTTGTAATGGTACTAGACTTTTAGTCACTCAGTTATCAAAATGGGTTTTGGAAGCTCAAATAATATCAGGATCTCATGTTGGAGATAAAGTATTTATTCCAAGAATAGTTCTTTCCCCTTCTGAATTTAAATGGCCTTTTGTACTAAAAAGAAGACAGTTTCCAGTATCTGTTTGCTTTGCTATGACAATTAATAAGAGCCAAGGACAATCTTTGAAATGTGTTGGACTTTATTTAGAGAGACCAGTTTTCAGTCATGGACAGTTATATGTTGCCGTTTCCAGAGTTACAAGCAGAAATGGTCTTAGAGTACTTATTGCAGAAAATGATAATGGCGATCACTTTCATACAAAAAATATTGTATATAAAGAAATATTCAATGATCTACCAAAAGGTAACACATATTATTTATTAAAATTATTATGCAGTTGTTGATAATGTAAACTTGATTGTCACTTCTATTGTAAACTGTAGATTTTACTCCATTGTTATATATCAACTTTACTAATGTTTAAATTGTGCAAATATTTCAGATTCATATCGCAATGAAGTACAAAACTTTGAAGCAAATATCACTCCATGATCTGATCAACATTGCTATGATTTCGGTTGACTAATAGGTAAGTTTTAAATTTTTTTAAAAGAGTTATAACACAATGTTTGCAATGACATTTATAGGTGGCAAGGTGGATAATAGAGTTAACGATGGTAGAGGCCCATACATTTTCAGACTTAATGGTCAAACCCATCATAGGATTGGGAACACTTCTTCCTAATAATGGTGAGGACCCACCATTACTGTTTGAACCTAACAGTATTTGTATTGATTTTTTAATTTCTTTGGATTGGTTGGTCAAAATATTTTGATACCGTTTGATTTAGTAATTATGATATTGAAATATGCTATCATGATCTATATGTTTGGTTGATTTCTTACTTAAAAAGTCTCGACCAGTGGGTTATAGAATGAGTTAATGGAGTTTCATAATTTCATCCATTAGTATTTTAAGGAAGTAATTTGCTGAACATTAGACGATCCTTCATGTGGTGTATTGTAAGGTTATATGTCTATATATAATATCAATATTTATCACCCTACTACTCAATAGTACCCAGAAGCCATAGCAGTATTTCATCATGTTAGGAAGGAACCAAAGTCACTCCAAGTACACTGACAATGTACTATAGAAGCTAAAATAGAATTAAAGTAAAAGAACTTTGACACAATAAACACCATATTGACAAAAAATATGGCATGTAATCGTGATAATCAGCCCAAAAAGGGAAAAAAAAGCAATTAAAAATCTGTTTAAGTTGACTTTATTCATTAGAAAACATAAAATCATTGAATCTAGCCAATAACACAAAGGAATTATAGCAGATAAGGATTTGATTTGTTAGAGAAGATACCTCACATATAAGTTTTATGAGTATCAATGCCATAATGTTTTGGGAGCATATTTGTAGAATAATAAATTATTAGAGTAATAAATTATTAGAGTAAAAAAAAAAAAAAAAACATTTTTTTTTGCTTGAGTGCATGGGTGGTAAAGGAATACAAATTTTCTAAATCTATTTCTAAAAGGTCTATCTAAAATTTTGTTGACCGACCACGTAATTTCAGGATTGAATTTGTAAATCTCTATGAAAGACTATTTGGATTCATGTCTGTTTCTTGCAAATAATTATTTGATTTTATTTTTCTGTATTTTCTTACTGTAGACAGAACAACTCTATACATGATGAGTTTAAAATTCCCTAAATACAGCAGATTTCTTTAGTCACAAAACATAAAGAACTACGTTGACTCATGGACCTATGTCTCATGTGTCAAATATTAGGAGGCCAAACTACATTTGCAATACACATTGAGCTTGGTTTATGAGCTCTAGCAATGTCAGAGGTTCGATTTTTTTTGATTTGGAATTTCAAAAACCAAATATTAGCACCTTCTTGCAAGAGGTTAGTGTAAATATATTCTTTTTTATCTTAGTACCAGTAATACACTAACACTCATACAACACAAAAAGTTACCAATGCAACTATTTGCTTCTAAGCTATATAACAATAAGACAATGGAAAGACAAAAAAATAGAAATTCAAGCAATATGGAACTGAGCCAAAATTTTATATATGATTTTTAAAAGCAATAAAGATTAACTTGAGATGTTAATAGACAGTCTCATCAATATATAAACAGAGTTGTATACAAAATTACAATGAGTAGTTCTCCTCTGTGTATATATAAATATAAATGAGTGTCTGTTTATTTATGTAACAATTAGGAACGATACAAGGCTAATATTAACATTAGAGGCAGGTAACTTTAAGAAGTCTAATGATAATTAAGCTACTTGAATTTACTGTAGGCTGCAGATAATCAATCCCACTTCTTTCTTGCAAAATTGAATGCCTCACTTTCTGCTTCTATTTTGGAAAACTGATACCAACTCTGGAAAATTTCAGGCACCAAACAACGATTGGGGGTTCAAAAACATGGATGGATCTTTTCGATATCATTCTAACCAAGGTTCATCTCTCATTTAGTTTTCATTCTCTTAATTTGAAATAGTGGTGAGTTTGGTTCAGTTGTTGTGGCTGTGATACATGGGTGAAGAGGGATGTTTCATTGTAAAAGAAGAGAGCTTTTGTTTTGTTTTTGTTATAATTTTTAGTGTAATTTTTTGATGTTTTAGAATCTGAAAGTTGCTGAGTAATTAAAATGAGGGGTTCGTTTTTGTGATCACATGATTATTTGTGAGTTTCCTGTCATTTTCTTAAATATTATGGTACATACTGATCTGGGTTCAGTTCAGTACCTGAGGCACTACTTGGTTGATGCCAAAAAAAAGGGACTTTGTTTTTACTGCTTTTCAGAGCTATATTGTAATTTCTGACATGCAACTTTTTGAATTCTAAACTAAATTTTGTGGGCTGCGTATGGTTTTGGTGCAGTGGGTATTCTTTGCTTAGTAATCTCCAGTACAACAAAGGACTTACCAATGCATTGGTCATTCATTTGACTCTTTACTGCCAACCTGTACTTGCTGTCATGCTAGCAAAAACAGGGGTTTCAGCCGGTTTTAATTATTACTAGTCGCAGACCCGCGCATTGCGCGTGATAATTATTTTAGAGTTATTTCATAAATGAAGAGAAATATAGCATAGAAAAGATAATGAAAAATTTATAATAAGATGATAAGAATAAGAAAAAACAAAAAAAATTAAGAGAAATGGAAAGATGAAGAGTGATATTAAGGTAGATGATAGTGAGGAGATGAAAATGTGAAAGGAATGAGAAATGTCGGAGAAAGTGTAAATGTTAAAAAAAAATGGGTATGGTTTTATAAGGAATTTATTTATTTATTTGTATTTAATTAAAACATTATATGTTTAATTTTAGAAAATTAAAAAAATGAGAGAAAATATTAATAATTTAATGATATGGAGGATATGGCTGAATTAAAATGGTCAATTGTTATAGTGCTACTGATTTTAGCTTGAATATATATATATATATATATATATATATTGCAACATGAAAAATGATAAACTCTATCCATATAACTAAATTAAAGTTGCTTTATGATAATGAGTTAACAAAACGAATTGGTGGTTACCAGAGAGCTAAGCATTTTTTATTGGTGGTTACCAGAGAGCTAAGCATTTTTTTTTTTTTTTTGAAAGAATAAACCCGAAAGCTAAACATGAATTTTCTTGTTTTATTGCTTGTCATTTGGGTGAGATTGAAGCCTCGCATAAATTAATGGAGCCTCATTAGACTTATCAACCATTAGAGCTCTAAAGAATACCAAAAACAAAAAATTAGTATAAATCAGTACTTACCCTTTGCAAGTCAAGAGGTTATACATACAATCTAACGTACATCATTACCCAAAAATGTTTCAACTCACCACATAGCAAAGTAATCATGCAAATGAACTTTGAAATATCCATTTAGTGTTACGATCGATGGTATGTAGCTTTTAGGAAAAAAATATGTAATAGTGGTAAATTAAACAATACTATTCAACTACTCAGATTTATCACGACATGAGGAGAACATGAATGCATTATGGACCCCTTTGTTCCTTATGGCCCATACAAAATTTAAACTATTGGAATTAAGAAGAAATAGATTTCTAAATATATAAATAGAATAATTTTGGTTAGAAGCCAATCACTACACATGAGGAGAGAAAAAAAAAAAATCAAATGAAAAGATAAAGTATCAAGTCTAAAAAGGAATTTCATAGAACAAATGTCATGTTGTAAAAAAATAACATATATAGAACAACTACATAGGTGAATTCAAAGCAACCCAAACTAAAATTAAAAAAAAAAAGCACATGTAATAAAATTAACAGTTAAAGAGAGGAAAAAAAAAAAAACCCTTAAATCACAAAACTAAATCGTATCAGCTCAATATAAAGTTCTAAAGAACACAACAATTTATCAACCTAAAGTAAAGATGAAAGAAAAATAAAAAAATCCACCACAAAATTGAGAGAGCGAGAGAGAGAGAACCCTTTTTTTTTGTGAGGGAAAAGTATGTAAAAATTGGAAGAGAGTAATAAATTTATAGTAAAAGGTTGTGAATAAGAAAAGACAAAAAAAAAAAAAAAAAAAAAAAAGGAAGATGAAGAGAAAGATGAAGAGTGATATTAAGGTAGAGAGTAGTAGGGAGATGAAAAAGTAAAGTAAAGGGTAGTGGGGAGATGAAAAGGTAAGGGATATAGAAATGTTGAAGAAAGTGTAAATTTTTTTTTTTAAAATGAGTAAATGTTAAAAAAAAATTATAGGAAAATTGAAAAGCAAAATGATAATGATGTGGATGCTGATGTGGCTCAACTAAAGCATAACAACAATAAATGTCATGCTTAAACTTTTAGATATATATAGATATAGATGTATGTGCCAAATGTTATGGAGCTCATATATGGAATGAAATAAATGCATTTATTAATATTGTATTTCTCCTTATTTGTGAGTATTAAATATTTATCCTTATGAATTTCTTTTGAATGGTTCAACAATCTTCTCTTACTTAAGGCAAAGTTTTGTTTTTTCTTAGCTGGCTATTCATTCACCTCCTTAAAGAGAAGTACCAATTTCATACAATATTGGAAATTTCAAGTAGAAAAATAGCAAGCATATCTTTGGAAGTCTAAATTTAATATCTAAAAAGGCTAGTGTCATTGATCTTTAAAATAGAACTACAAAACCTTATAAGAAAAACGAATTAGTCCAACAAAAATGGCAATTCACACTTTGATGCAATGTGCATTCCTCGTATGGCCAAAAAAAAAAAAAAAAAAAACAGCTGCTCAAAAAAAAAAAAAAAAAAAAGCAGGATTGCAAGAGCCTGTTTGCTACAATTATTGAATACATTACATTTTTTGTGCACAAAGCCATAAATAAGACTTTTTTTTTTTTTTGGGGATAAAATCACCCACCTATAATTTAAAGAGTTATGTTAACAGGTGCCCTTAGGGAAATTGTTAATAAACCATAATAGGAAAGTTTTGACATCATTTTCATGGGAATTATAAAAAGTTGTCAACAACATTTATTGTTTTATCATTCTCCTAATAAAAGATTTCTAAAAATAATTCCTAAACCAACGCCCTAAGGGCATTGAGTAACATTTCCCTAATTTAAATACATACAATATCATAAGTCCTTTGTTTGTCCTTTGTATAGTTCTTTAATTATTAAAAGAAATACACAATTTTTCGTTGGGACAAGTTAAAAATTAATTCTGTAAAATTTGGGACCTTATCTCCTATAATTGGTGAATATATGCAATACCTACAACGTAACAACTGTTCCAATAACAAAGTGTGAAATATTGATGTAACTGTGGATTAGTGTTGTTCTGGAGATCGACTATTGATGTAACTGTGGAGAGTGCAAGCACAAATTACATCGATGCAATGTTTCAAGAAGAAGATAGGGTAGGGATTAGAGTGATCATTTGAGATTGCCAAGGGAGGGCTTGGCACACGGTCGAAATCACCCCTCTCCCCCTAACTGTCTTGGAGCTTGAAACTTTGGCTACATCGAAGATTCTACAATTAGCTGCTTATCTGAGTTTGAATGATGTCATCTCAGAGGGAGATTCAGAGATTGTTATAAACGCTTTGGAGGCAGCCTTGTACTCTTTGGCATCCTTTAGTTTATTTAGTCAAGATGTTAAATGTTTTGCAAATTTATTTCATTGTATTAGGTTTCCATATGTTCATAGAGAAGGAAATTGTGTAGCTCACTACCTAGCTCGACATGCACGACATGTCACTGGTTTTCTAGTGTGGATGGAAGATGTCCCATTGCACACCATTGCTACTTATCAGGCAGTTTTGCCTACTATTTTATAAAGTTCAAAGTCTTGATTCTAAAAAAAAAAAAAAAAAAAAAAGGTGTGAAATAATTTAAATAAAACACAAGCGCGCGCGCACACACACACACAAGCTCAAACTGACAACTAACTTATCAAACCATAAAAACATTCTTGACCCATTTATCGTCAACAACCAAACAACTCCAACTCTCAATAATCCTTCCCAACCACAACCTACCAAATTTGGAAAAAAAAAAACCATTTCTCATATACTTTTTTCATGAGAAACAAAGAAAAGAAAAGTTGTGGACTCTCTCCGTAATTTGCTTCCTGATTTATTAAAAATTAGCTAAAATAATTCAAATAAATATAAATGTTTATATTTCAAATGTATTTTTCATATCATAACATTCATAAGACAATTAAGTAATATTAAATCATAATCAAATATAAAAAAATATTGAGTTTCTCAATCACTGGATATATATATATGTGTGCGTGTGTGTGTGTGTGTGTGTGTGTGTGTGTGAGAGAGAGAGAGAGAAATTAATATACTTAAACTTTTTGTTAGAGTTCAATATTCTAGGCAAGTCTTCATCTAAATTATCTTAAATCATGTTTAACCCATTTGATTACCCAACACCATTTAGTATTTATGAAATTAAAAAATAAAAATACAAAAACTGGAAGAAGGGCTGACATTGGTTTGTCCGCCCATTAATTGATCAAGTACATACAGAAGCCCAAGCCAATTTAAGAAAGAAATAAGTGGTCAAAGCCTTAAAGGGTTGCAAGCATTTGGTACGAGTGGATGACAGCTAAGCTTGCAAGCATGGGTTTGTCCGTCCATCATCTACAACAACTTGACCTTCACTGTGACAGTCAAGCAAAGAGACCTGCAAAAATGGTGAAAACGCAGCGAGAGCGAGAGAGACAAAGGGCAGCGAGAGCGAGAGAGACAAAGACAGAGAAGAAGAATAAGAAGCAATAGCAATGCAACCTCATGGTTTGACAGCATCTCATTGTGTTTGAAGTTTCAACAATGGCTGTAAGTACCCAAAAAAAATATCTCTGATCTGAACCTGTGATAGGGCGATTTCACTGATTTTCTTGCATAGGGCAGTTTTATGGGTTAAAAGAATCGTTTTGGTGAAGGTTCACAGTTAACCCGGTTGGCCTGTACGGTCCAATCCAAGTTTCAAAACATGTTTACAGATTGTTCAAGCACTTTTTTAATGTTGACAATGTTTTGGTTTGGAGGTTCAAGGGCTTTGATTCTAAAAGCTTTTGTTTTTGTGTTTTTTTTTTTTGGTATGTTTGCTTGCTAAGAACCCCACAACAAATATCCATGGTTTCAAATCTGATAATTTGGTGGGGACTCCTTGCTGGAAAGGATTGGATTCTGCAATGGCATAAGTTAAGCTGATAGGCTCTTTATCCATGGAGGAAGAGAGCTTGTAGATATATATAGAAAAAATAAAGCAGTGGGTCTTCTATTTCCAATAGGCAACAATTGAACGTTTTGAAAAACCGCTTGATCGAGAATAGGAAGAATCACCACTAATCAAGATAGATTTGAAGAAGGTCCGAATTAATGCTCAATTAGTTGAAAGAATAGCAAAATATTAATTACAAAAGGAAGGGATAATGTGTACCTAATATGGACTCTGATTTTTTTTTTTTTAGTATAGTGTCAATTGAACAGGTATGAAGGAGTGATTCAGTTAAATGAGGAGAGGAAGAGATCAAGGAAGGAAGAGAGAGAGTTTGGCGTTAGAAAGCTGAAGTTATGAATTTTTGAAATCGTGAAAGACAGGGAGGCAGTTAGAAACCTGAAGTAGTGAAGTTTTGTAAGCCTGAAAGACAAGAAGGTTGTGAAGTTTTGTAAGCTTGAAAGACAGGAAGACAGAGAGGGGTTAGCATTAAAGACTATTGAGCTTGGTTGGGGCTTTACAGTGGTCAACATTAACCGTAATATATAAAGATTGGCCTTTAAAGTGGAGATAGGGTTGAGAATAATTTCTTTTTAATAGCATATTAAAATTATGAAAAAAATTTAGAAAAAAAGGGGTAATGACATGGCTGCTGATGTGGCTCAACGTTAGCATAGCAACATTAAATGCTACGCTTCAGCTTTTAGTATTATATAGATTGGATTTGAACCAATGACTTACCCCTTACTATTCAAGGGGATGCGGAGCGCTAAAAAAGAGAAGCATTATCCCTATTGGAAACTGTTTTCCATTCTACTAGAACTGTTGTTTTTGAAGAGTGATTGAGATTGTAAAACTTTGAAATCTGAAAGTGTAATATATTTTGTTGCTGTGACTTTATGGTTGCTGTTGGGTGAATTTTCACTTACAAAACAATGAATGAGATTGCTATTAAATTGACTTAAATACATGTATTTCATTTAGTAGACCATGTTTGGTTGGAGGACACATCTTATACTTTTGAGTTTCACTGAAAAATACATTCAAAGATAGTGTGCAGTAACTAATACTTAAGGGATATCAAAGTTTTGATTGATTTACAGATACTTTTCAATAATGCTTAAAAATCTGTCTGTCAAGTATACACTAACAGAATGTATGTGAATACAATGGTTGACAATCATATTTATCTAAAGCTAAGTAAATGGTATTCTGCAATATTTCGTTCCCAATTATTGTCTGGAACTGTTAAGGTTGTTTTTGTTATTAATCAAGGCTTGCTAAGTACACTGCAACTCATTACTTATCCCCAAAAAAAAAGAAAAAAAAAATATGGAACGACTCATTAAAAAAGAACAAAGGAGAGATGCCTTTTAACTAAATTAAAATGTTCAGGTAATTAGCCATGTTAAAAGAACATAGAATCGCTACATAACATGAAGAAAAGATAGCTTCAGATATCAGGTTTATGTCCACAGAAATGTTTGCCTCTACACTTCCGATTGAATCTTCTTGAAATCAAGATAACTATCTGAAGTAATATCATAGTATGTCTGCACAAAATATTTATTTAATCAAGAACACAGTTAGAAAAGTTACTGTATGAAACAGATAATTTAAAAAAAAAAAAAAAAAAAGTAACTGCATCATCAGTACAGTTTTGGAGCTAATAGATGATATGGAACAAAATTCACCTAAAATATGATTTAAATATTTATACTGGAACTATTAGATGATATGGAACTAATAGGTCTTTTTAGGCACAATTCTTTATTGTTTTGAAACTATACTGGAAAATATAAAATTGCATATGTATAATTGTATATGTCATACAAGTATTTTACTTTTTTTTTTTTTTTTTTAATTATTGAAGTAATATCTTTTAAGGATATTAAGGTTTAAAAAATATTAAACCCATGATGCTAAAAATATTAAACCCATGATGCTAAATTAGTTTAAAATTCTGATTTTAGTTTTGACATTTTGAATGCTATTTTAAAATTTTTAATTTACAAAATTATAATATTTACCTTAAATTATTTGTATATATTTACTTTCTTAGATACTAATTATTATTATTATTATTATTATTTTTTTTGGGAAAAAGTTTTGATGACATTTAAAGATTAAAAATCACAAATATTACATTCAATAAGGCCATTGCATATTCCCCATATACCTTAAGCTAAAAAAGCCCAGTCCATTTCATTTAATAACCATGAGACCTACTGAGTTATGTGCGAAAATCATATACAATAAAAGCCAATTCCAAGCCCAGCCTGACTCACGAGGAAAAAATGCCATTGATTGTATGATTCAATTTCTCTTTCTCAAGTAAAGTAGGCCTCGGATGAGAACCATAATTGGACCCGTTGGGATAAATTGATAAAGCCCAAAGTTGATTTTTTTTTTTTTTGTTTTTTGGTTTTTTTGGAAAACCCTAAAATTCACTTTAAAATTAAAACCTGTGAAGTTTACAGGAAAGAATGCGGGAAAAAAAAAAAAAACTTATAAACACCATTCAAGTGGTTTGATAACTTAAAATCTTCAAGCGGTACACTTATTCGGTCAAACACACCAATACAAATAGAGAATCTCTCCCTCAATGGTTTCAACCGCCATTCCTTCACTGCAACAGCGAAGAAAGAAACAGAGAAGAGAAAGAGGCAGAATGGTAAAGACTACATCGATTGGGCATAAGAAATCAAAACACGATTACTGTCAGTTTTCCCGCCGCCATCCGTTCCCTTGCCAGACCCAGAAAACCGAAACCGCAGGCACACACAGTATGTCAAACGGACAAATAATGCTCTCAAAATATAAAAAAATTCAGGTTTTTTATAAGAATTATATTACTTGGCAAGACAAATTTTTATATACCATGATAACCATTTGAATTGGCTTTTAACTTTCAACTTTAAGTTTTTTTTTTTTAACTTATTTACTTACGTACATGCTCATAAAATCCCAAGATTTTTAGATACAAATATATTACTGCCTTTTTCACCTGAAAAAAAAAAATAAATGCAAAAATAATACATATTTGAGAGATGGAAGAGAGAGAAATCTTAAGATTTAAAAAATATTAAACATATGATGACAAATTAGTTTTAAATTCTGATTTTGTTTTAAACATTTAGAGTGCTATCTTTTTCCAAAAAAAAAAAAAACAAGTGAAAATCTTTTGAGTGCTATTTTAAAATCTTTAATTTTAAAATTAATAATTTCTAATACAATAGTTACATACTTATTTAATTAAATTTATTTTTCAAAATCATCGGCAAAGAGTCATCTCAAGGTCCTTTTTTCTCAACCGAACTGTTGCTTTTTTTTTTTTTGATAAACACTGTTGCTATTTTTCCGGTTGCTATTTTGTTTTCATTTCTTTTTTTGAATTTGCTGGCTAAAATATATGTATATTTTAGGAATTTTTTGGTTTCAATAATTCATATTCCGGTTGCTATTTTGTTTTCATAATTTGTTGGTTCTTACAAAATGATCATAATTATTATTTATAATTTTCTTCAAAATAGATGTTTTTTATTTTGAAAAACCAAAAAATATACTTTAAAATCTGTAAAGCTCCCAGGAAAGAACGTGCAAAAAGATTAAAAATAAAAAACGTGAAAATATATAAAAACCATTCAAGTGGTGCGATAACTTAAATCTTCAAGCGCTACTTTTATTCGGCCAAACACACAAACACAAATAGAGACACTCTTCCTCAATTGTTTCAACCGCCATTCCTTCACTGCAACAGCAAACTATTCAGAAGCCTTCTCTGCAACAACTGACTATTTAGAAGGTAAGCATTCTTTCTTTCTATTCAATTTCTGTTTCCAACTCTCTATAACTGCCCACAGATCATTTTCCCTCTATTGAATTTAATTTTCTAGGGTTCTTCTTTTATCTTTATTGAAAAATATATGAGTTCTAATTTTCTCCTTTTTTTTCCTTTTTCTCTTCCGACATTTTTTTCCTTAGTTTATTAAGTTCTGTTTTCTTCGCAGATTACAAACACAGGTTTTCAGGTTTGTAGGTATTCAGGTTTTCTTTCTCCTTCTCTTTCTGTATCACTAAGTATTTTTAGTGACCCTGAATTACAATCCATTTAAGGTAAAATTTCAACCCCATTTTTAATTGTAAAACTTGAATGTTATCTATATTTGTTTTTAGGTCAACTTAAACCATCTTTAGTGTTTTATGATTTCCCTAGAATGATTTATTGCATATTAAATACTGTTTTGCTTTATTACTCAATAAGATCTAAGATTTGGCAACTGTTTTCTCTAATTTTACATTCATTTTTTCAATTTCTTGAGTTTTTTTTGTTCGATTGTTGTAATGATTAAATAATGTTTTTGTTTTACAGATTTTAATTACGTAAATCAAACTGAGACAGCCTGTTTTTTTCCCTGTTTATGTCATCTTTATTTGGGTTCATTTAAAATTTTATTTATTAATTAAATTAACATGTATAATTATTATGTCCCAATTAATTAATTCCCCTTACATTCAATGGTTTATGCAGATGTAACACATACTGTTCATTAATTTGAAGCTGTCAATAATATAAGTTAGATTGTCACTAATATTGCAAATGATAGATTTTACTCTATAATAATATATATAAATTTTTCTGATGTTTAAATTATGCAGATAATACTAATTCATACGAATATGGAATACACAACTTTGAAGCAGATATCAAGGGACAAAGATAACTCAAAAGTGAAAGTTAGAGTTTTACGAATGTGGGATGCAATTAATATAGCAAACAATCATGATCTGATCAACCTCGATATGATATTGGTTGACAAAGAGGTAAATTAATAATTGATTTCCCTTTAGAATTAATTTTTCAAAAATTATTTTATTAAGATTTGCAGTTAGTTAATGTAAATTGATTGTTATTTACTACTCTTATTGATTAAGGGATAATTCATTTAAAATGTTTGTAGGGAACATTGATACATGCAAGCATTAGAAAGAATCTTGCTCAAAGTTATCGTCCACAACTAAATGAAGGGAGCATATATACAATTACAAATTTCTTGGTTGAAGAAAATAAAGGGAACTACTGTCCCGTACATAACAAATTCAAAATACTTTTCAATTCAATAACTTCAGTCTCAAAATTCAACGAATTTGATCATTCAATACCTCAATCCCAATTTGAATTTGCTGATTATGGAACAATAGCTTCCCGTTGCTATGACACTACTTACTTGATTGGTAATTCTAATTGTTTTACAAGCCAAACATCTACTTTTATAGAGCTAAAAAAAAATGCAATTCATAACTTAATACTAACTCTTTTTTTTTTTCTTTTTTTTTTAAATGTGTTCTTACCAGATGTGATTGGTATATTAGACTACATTGGAGCCGTTGAAGAGAAAAAAACAAGAGGACGTCCAACTAAAATGAGAAACATTCAGCTGCTGTTAGATGAGTAAGATATATATACATTTTTAAAAATCATATGTTATAGTTTTTTAAAAACTCAAACTTACATATAAACAATTTCAGGAACAAATCGGTTCAAATAACTTTGTGGGGGAAATACTACACAACAAATAGATGATGATTTCTACAAAACAAATAAAGGGCCATTCGTAATAATAGTCACTTCAACTATTGTGAAAGCTTTCAGAGGTAACAATTGATTAACTCATTTATCAAATACATAATATATATGCATCTATAATGCTTATAAATTTTACAACGTTTTTGTAGGTGACTATCAATTATCATCCACTTTTGCAACAAAGCTATATGTCAATTTAGACATTCCAGAAGTTGTAGAAATTAGAAACAAGTAACTACTATTACACTTTTTCTTTTCGAGAGTGTATATACTTATCGATATTCCTTTAATGATAGATAGCATAAAATTGTATAAAATAGATGCTATATAAGTTTTTTTTTTTTTTTTTAAAAGGCCAGCAGGTATCTTTAAGAAAAACATGTTTATTTCAGTTTGTTTAGATATATATACCTATAGAAACTGATGAGGCAAAAAAGTTTGTACGTTTTAAATTATTGTTTAGATATCAATAATTAAATATGTAGGAACTGTTCTGTTATAGTTTTAATGAGTTATATCTAATTTTTGGTTAGATACACCACAATGGACATAAATGTAAAAGAAATACTGCCAAAGGGACTATCTAAAGTACAAGATACAGAACTTGCCTTACATGATAAAAAAACAATTGCTGAAATTAAGGATTTGGAATGGAACTCAGCAACAAAGGTATCAACTATACTCTTAGATTATGAATTTATCATAATTAGTAACTGTTTATGTGTTTTACAGTAACATATAATTTTATAAACTGTCTAAATTTTGTATTATAGGACTTGCTGGTAACATGCAATGCCAAAATCATTAATATCAACAATAAATATGGATGGTATTATGTTGCATGCCTTATATGTAAGACGAAAGTGAAACAAGTTAGAGGAGTTCTCTGGTGTGAACGTTGTAAAAATGAGCCAAAATTTGCAGTCCCAAGGTAATTTTTTTTTAAAAAAAGTTTTATAAATTTTCAAGCACACACAAAATATATATAATATTATACTAACAACTTTGTATCTAAAATAGCTATAGAATACAAGTCCAAGTGCAAGATGAGACCGGTTCAACCACATTCATCTTATTTGACAAAGGAGCTGAAAGAATTATAGCTAAAACTGCAAAAGAACTTGCAGAGAAACAAGAAGAGGTAATTTCATATATAAATGTCTGCCCCATATTAATATGCATCATTTTACATTATAATTGTACAAGACATGATGCATGTATATATACATTATTTGCTAATTGTTTTAATCTTTGTTCATGCAAATTTTGAAATTAGATGAGAATATTTTACCAAAAGAGATTCAAAAAATAATTGGCAATGAATATTTGTTCCAATTGCATCTTGATGAATATAATTTGAAGTATGGAAAAGAAAATTACACAGTTTCGAAGATTTTGGAGATGGAAATTTCACATCAGGTAATTGAAGCGTACTTACTTCAAGTTGCTTGCTATATGATTCAAGCATTAGTCTATACAGAAATTACTATACGTGTCTAACTGATACATAAAAAAACAAATTATTGCAGGACACAGTGGAGGAAATTGTAAGTAAATCAAGGAAGGACAAGTACATAGCCAGTAAAAAAAAAGAAATAGGAGAAACATCTGTTGAAAGACCTGAAAGAATGCCGCTCCAAATGCTTCAAAAACGTCAAAAGGATACTAAACAAATTGCATCAAAGAAAAAAAAAAAACTGAACTCTAATATATATACTACCTTACTCAATAGGTCTGTATATATTTCATTGTATTGTATTGTTTTTTTTTTTTTTTTTTTTTTTTTTTTTTTACTTTAGACGAGAAAACTGAATGTACTGTTAAATATACATATGTTTTTTTTTTTTTAAACTGTTTAAAATTTGAGAATTTGGTAATTTTAACAAACTTTCTTATCCTGTTATTTCGTTAAAATTCAGATTTGTCACATTCACTAGGTGTTCTTAATAAACATTGCTGGATAAAGCTGTCAGGTTAGAAGAGAGCAATAGATTATTGGGTTTTTTCCTTTTCTAGGTCTTTCAGAAGAAATAACGTGGATGTATCTGTTTTTGTTTCTATGATGTGGCTATATTCCTGCTGCTGTATATTCTGCTTCTGCCGATCAGCTTTAGGATTTTCTGCATAACCTGTGCTTACAGATGGCTGAGTGTAATATTTGTTGCTGTTTCAAATTGGATACAGGTTCAAAAGATTAAGATAATAGTGTTGAGTGGATGGTTCAAATTCATAGCTAACGTAAATTACTCTGGAAAAAACAGGAAAATGAGTGGATGGTAACAATTGAATCCATTTTCCACTAGAGTTTCATTTATACTTATGTTTGATTTAGTTGCTCCAAAGGAATGGCCAATGTGCACTGATTATGTTATTTCTTGAGGTGCTAATTACTTAAAGTGTCAATCATTGCAAGAAACAAAAAAAATCCATCAACATTTAGAAAATATAGATGCACAGACCTTTGGAAGTTTTTATGAAATTTTGTCTTGAATTGATGTATACTACTATTTTAGAATTGATGTATACTACTATTTTATACTAATATTTGTATATCCCGCACATTGTGCGGGTTATATGCTAGTAATAATAATAGGAGAGGAAGTATTGTGGGAGCTACAGAGATGCGGGTGTTTATGCATATAATAGGATGGAAAATGTTTGGTTCCAAACATGTGTCTTGCTATACCTTTTCTATCTTAGATCTATTGCAAATTGATCTTGTCCATTAAATAGACATCCTCTATTTCAAAGGGAAATGAAGAGAATCTGGATATGTCACAACTTCTAAACCTAAATGCATTGGAGATGAGCCATACTCTCTCCTAACCATGTGGTCGGCAAGTGAGCTTTTTTAGGAACTTTTATTTTCCAAAATTTCAAATTCGCAAGATGTTCTTTTTATTATTATTATTATTATTTTTTTTTTTACTATAACTCTTTTTCACGAACCTAATTAGGCTCTCACATAATTTTTTTGAGTAGAATCCAAATATTTATTTATTTTTATAAAATTCTAATGTTAAGACCACATTTAGGGGTAATTCACTTACTAATCTCCATTGAAAATCAAGTTATTAAATTCCTGAAAAGATCTATCCCTTAAATCCAAATCCACCAAAGTATGATGCTATTCACACTCAATATATTGTCTCTAATCATTCTATTTTATGAATTTCCAAAACCCTTGATTATAAAATTTTGAAAAAATAAAAATAAAAATATCTAGAAAGAAATATTAACTCAAGAAGCTTTCATTGATACTGACTCCAAAGTTTCCACTCAAATCTCCTCTTTGGAATTTTTGTTTGTGTTGAACATGAAATTCAAAGAAGGTTAATTTTAAGAGTTAACTTACCTTATACATTCAGGTTTATAATTTAAAAATGTGAAAAATTACATTTTATCCCCTTAAACTATTGGGTTAAGGTAGCTTGACTCCGATTAATTATTCAATTTACCCAAGTTGATTAATTAAGTTTAATTGCATGCAAAATGTGAAGGCACCAACAAATCACCAAAAATATTAAGTGCAGTGGAAAATAAATTAGACACGGTGATTTGTTGATAAATGGGGAAAACCTCGCAAGACAAAAACTTCCACTGAGTGATTTTAAGGTCACCACTCCCAAGAATTCACTAATCAACAATCAAGCGGTTACAAGTATAAAGAATCTTATCAACTACCCTAACTTATCCCAAAATACCAACTTACAGTTGAACCTTTGCTCCAATACCCAATTGGATTAGCCTTCTTTCCCTTTGATGCACAAACCTCCAATTTGTGACTGACCATTTGCATGGATCCCAATACGTAACTAACTTCAGCAACTTGAACAGATGTTGTTGGCTGCAAAATTCTTCACTTCATCATTAATAAAGATGAGGAAGCACTTGGTTACAAAACTCAATGGCGTACAAACGCAGTAGCTTCACACAAAGAAAATAAGTCTTTTGATCTCTATATCCGTGTGTGACAGCTTTTAATGTAATACCCTGATTTTATTATCATTGGTAATATTATTATTTTAGCTTTGAGAAGTGATGTGGATAAACGCGTTGTGTCATGATAGGATTATTTATATAGTTAGTTTTTGGATATGCTACATGTGAGGTGTAATTTTGTGGCCAAACAAAGATTACTACCCAAAGTAAGAGATGAAGTAATAGACTGCATAATTAGGTAACGTGTTGTCCTCATTTATTTTTGTTTCAGTTACAGAAAGATTAAGGAATTTAAACATTTAGTCTCCTTATCAGTCAAGGAAAATGATGAGAGAATAAAAACCGATTTGGATAAGAAGTTTGAGAGTTATTGGAATCCCTTGGAGTTCCAGCTTCCCTAAATAGGTCAATAGTTAATAATACCTTAAATTGAGGTTAATTAGAAGCTATAAAATCTTGAAAGGCTCTAGGGTTTCTTCATTATACGCGTTAACCAAAAGTTGACCAAAAAAAAAAAAAAAAAGGAAAAAAAAGAAAGGACCAGGGATGGCTAGAGGCATCATCCATAGACTATAGTTAGCGCTTAAATCTTGATCTCTCATTAGGCAATCATTCCCTAGTCATGGCAAGGGCAGATCTACAATATTTATTAGAACTATTGTCATATAATATTGTCCTGTGATTAAAGATTAATAGAATTTATGTTTAAGTGTATCGCTGCTATGGTTAATTTGGTTATTAGACTTTGGAATGTGAAAGATTTTGGTATAAAGGACTAGACTAGACTTTGAATACTTTGATTATATTACTAGTTTAGGATTGACCCTAAAGAGAAGGTGGCGTTCAATAATAACATGAAGTCTTGTAGTTGGTTTAATTTGATATTTGATATATTGGTCAATTGTTTTAGAATAACTAATTAATAAGTATATTCAGACTTGATGTTTCTATGTATGGGAAATAGTCCTACCTATATTATGACTATAGGAAAAAGAGAAGGTTGTGGAGGATTATAGTGTTTTTAGGAAGTAGTTTATGATCATGAAATTTTATGCTTATTGATTAAAGTAATTTTTTGTTTAGAGCTTACGGAAGACTAAAAGTGCTCAGCTGTGTTCGGATATATTAGTAAGAGAGGTAAGTAATTATTCATAATATGCACAAGTTTTGTCCCTTAGGTTCTTAGAAGATAAAAGTTTTCAAAAGTTATGTATTTCAAACTTATATTTTCTAAAGTTTTTCAAAAGTACTTTAACATCATGGAAAGAGAAACTTCGACTTTTAAATAATGTTTAAAGAGAAATTTTGAATTCTAAATAATGTTTGGAATGTCTAAATCTCATTTAAAAGATGATTTCTAAACCAAACTATTTTCATAAAATAATTGAGTTTCAAAATAAGTTTTCTAAAAAGGTTCTTGTTCATTAAATTTGTTTAAAACCAAGTAATTTCAAAGTCATATTCCTATTTGTCCAAATGATATTTAAAATGTTTCTTTTAGCAAATTGAGATTTCAGACTTACTCAAGAATTGTAAAATATTCATATAAATTCCTCAGTTCTTATTCATTCCCTAAGAGAGTCAAGCATCCTTTAATTTATGTTTCAATTCAATATTGTGATATTCGATATGCCTTTATATTTGGAATAATTGTTAATATTAAGAAAATTATTCTACTTTGTATAAACTTTGCTTCTGTGATATGTAACTCAAAATAAGTGTTATTAGAATTGATCAGGTATATGTGTAAGCCCGCTTACAGGGTTGTATTTGAGAATAAGTGTTGATCCCTCATCAGTAGGGGTTAGATGTTGGTATCCGCTCACAAGATTGTATGTGAGAATATGTGATATGTGTATATGTGACACTGTGCTCTAATCAATTATCTGTATGTGTTTTCGAATGATTTTAAGATTTGATTACATATGTATTAAATGACTCATTATATGTTTTGGAAAACTATATTGGATACCATTGAGTGAATTTGTGAAATCAAAATACTTGTGCTTTGCCTGACTCTATTCGGTTGTGTATTGTGTATAATTGTTTACTAGATGTGTGTTGAGGGTCATTTTTTCGAAATAGACAAAGGCAACCCAACCCAGCAATGCGGGCGGCAGAGACGCGGCAGACCAAGTAAGAGAAAACCATTAGGCCCAAGCGGCAGGAACGATGGGTCACAGGCCCCTCAATACGAATGAATGGGTCTTGAGGAAGTAAGTGGGCCTAAAAGGCCCGGAAAGAGAGAAAATAGCACCCATGGGCAGTATGTGTTGTGGAAAAGAGAGAATGGGCCGCGGCAGGCCTAAAGTAAAGTAAACAAAGAAAGTAGGGGATAATGGCAAGCCCATGAACCCCAAGGATGAGAATGAGGAAATTGGGCCAAGGAAGCCCAATTAAGTTAGTAAAAGCCCATGGGATGCGGAGTTAGTAAACGGACCAAGGATGTCCAAAGAAATGGGCCGGAGAGGCCCAAGGGAAAAGAAAGGGACATGAGAGCCCATGAGCAAGAACACCAGTGGCTACCATTAAGCCACTGGGGGAAAGAATGGAACGGCAGGCCTAAGAAAAGGCCCAGCAGGAAGAAGTCACCGCGGCAGGAAATGCTAAATAACGCAGAAGGAAGCAAAGGCAATTAATGAATTGGGCTGAAAGGAACACAAAGCCCGATATTGAGTAAAGCCCAAATCCTGAAGGAGCGGGAAATCGGAATAGCAACCCGTGAAAAGCCAGAAATGGGCGGCAGGCAAACAAAGTCTCCAGTCCACGGCAAGTGCATGAACAGCAGGCAGAATTCAGACATAAACACGCGCAAGGCCCAGGCACCACCAGCCTGTACCCAGCCAATACAGGACATGGTGGGGTCGTGGGTCAGAGGTAAGAGGGCACGGTTTGGAGGTGGGGAGAGGGGAAGGCCTATTTTAAGGTTCCTGCTCAAACTCTTTTGGGGGATACGTCCTGCTGGGATGACATACCACCCAAAAGAGGCAATGCTGAGTTGGAACCAATAGGTGCATGCCATGAGGGATAGAGAGAGAGAGAAACATCACCGCGGCAGGCAGAAAATGCCGCGGCAAGCTAATGGACAAAAAGTGTTTGTGTCCGTAACAGGGGAACCCACAGACGGAACAGTAATGTCGGCAAGTACTCCTAGATCAGACAAAAACGGTTGGAGGGTAGAATAGTAAAATCCGTTCACGGCAGGCACTATAAGAAGGTAGCCTCTGCCATGTACAAAAGAGGGGGGGCGGAACAACAAGGGAGCAAGGCAATACAATACTAGAAAAATACTCTGTAACACACTTAGTAAAACAGGGGAAGCACAACACTAAAACCACTAAAGGTGGAAATCACTAAGGAAAAAAATGAAAAGGAAAGAAGAGAGGAAAGATAGAAACAAAAAAGAGTGAGAGTTAGTGGCATGCACCGATAGGTTTCTTCCCTTCTCTCCCTCTTAAATCCCTGCTCTCTTCCATACTTATTTCGGGTATTGTCCATTTGGGTCCACCTCCCTCAAACCCATTAACTTCACGGCAGGATTTCTTTTTTCCTCGGAGGTTAATCGCGTTGAGAAGAGGTGTTCTTCCTCTTTGGCTTTACTCCTGCAGACGAAACCAAAACTTATTCCATGTCTATTAATTAATTTTTATTACCATTCTCCTTTACTATTTATTTGTCAAAGATTGTTAAGTGATATTATAGTTATGGATTATTTGGTCATTTCTCATTAAAAGAACTATCTGGTCATTCCAGAATGTATGGTTCTGTTTATCAATTATGTCTGCCTGCTGTAAGCATTTTTCTGAAACAGCTCTGCCTGCCGCTAGCATTTTTCTGAAATAAGCTCTGCCTGCCGCAAGCATCTTTTCTAAAACAGCCTTGCCTGCGGTAAGCACTCCCTTGGGTGACGAGGCATAGTTCGCGCACAAGCCAGGCCAAGTTGAGTTCCAGTTGGCCCGGTCTCGACTCCTGCAACCCAGAATACTTAGGCCTACGATCACAAAGGGGCAGCCCAGCCTAACATAGTAGAAAAGGCCCCCACATTAAATTGGGGACTCCGCTGGCAAGTTGAGAAATAGTCCAGGGACAAGAGCCCTCGCAAACAAATGCCTCCAAAATCCAGGACTACACGCAACATGAGTGCTGTACCCTCACAAGCAGAGTCCAGGCCCACAACGCCCCACCAACCACAGCCTAACCAGGCAGAAGGCGCTAACGAATTGGGGCTGGACCCCAACCTCCTCCGAGGATCCCCGCAGACAATGCCAATACCTTCATTGAAGTATTGCAGGCCTTACAACACTCGCAACAGCAAATGATGGAAGAAATTGGTTAACTAAAGATGGATAGAACAAAGGAAAAAGGAAGCCAACATGATCCAGAGCATGGGGCAGAAGAGACACTAGTGGGCGGTGTCCCACAGAATACAGATCAACGTATTATTACTATGGCAGAAGTAGCAGCTCTCCTGTAGCAAGAGAGCACCAGAGGACCAAAGGAGAGATTCTACGCACGTAGACCCCCATACCCGCTGAGGGTGCTCAGTAAACCATACCCCGAGAGGTATGAACCGCGAGTATTCGCTCAATATGACGGCAGGAAGGGAAGTGCTGTGGAGCATGTAAGCAAGTTCATTGATACGCTTGGCCCTTATGCCGCAGACGAGGACTTGTGTCTTCGAGAATTTTCTAAATCATTGTGTGACCGGGCTTATACCTGGTACATTGGCTTAAAGCCAGGATTGATCCCAACATGGGATGATATGGTGGATGTATTTTGCACCAAGTACTTTCACGGAGAGGAAACGGTGACACTTGCAACATTGCAAGCAACTAAGCAAAGGAATGGTAAAGACTTGATGGAGTACATCAAGAGATTTAGGGACATAGCACTTGACTGCTATGACCATTGTGAGGAAAGGACGCTGGTGGAGATGTGCATGACGAATATGATCAGGGAATACAGGGCAGTCCTAGAAAACCTTGAAATCTCCTAGTTCGCGCAGCTGTTACAAAAGGCGAGGTCCGTAAAGCCAAGCACGGACAAAAGAAGTGCCCCGCAAGCCACGGCGGTATCCACCAGTAAGCGGAGGAGGAAGACCGACGGGAAAGAATACGATACTCCCCCGCCAATACCATGCACTGCAAAGGAGCTAGACATACTACTAGACAAAATGGATAGCAGATGGCATTTTCAAACCTAAACAAGTTGCCAGGGAGCCCACCGAGGAAGAAAGGAGGGACCCGCGTTTTTGTCGTTTACACAACTATGTCCAACATGCCACCGCAGAGTGTTGGGCACTCCACAGACTAGTGCACCGCAGGATAAAAGAAGGAACTCTAGAACTGTCCCAGTAGGAGGTCCAGAGAAACCCATTCCCGAATCACAAAGGGAAGGGTGTAGCAGCAGTAGTGATCTGTGCAGATCTAGGGGATGACGAAGGAGAGAATCCGGCCTTGCCGGCCGCAGCGATTACTACTTTACAGCAGAGCTCCAAATTCAAAAACTTATTTGATCAGCTAGGCCTCACGACAAAGGAAAGAAAAGTAGCTACCGAGGCTCTAGTAAGCATTGCCTCCGGGGCAGGGGTGGAATGTTTATCAGCAGAAGTCCAAGATAGCAGGGCTCTCTTGCAGAAGTCAACCGAAATCACCTTCAGTGATGAAGATATGGAAGTGGGGTATCCAGACCATAGGGGACCTCTCTATCTTGTGGCATCCATAAATCAAATCCCCATAAAGAGAGCCTTAATAGATACGGGCGCTTCCGTAAACCTCATTCCGTTAAGCACTCTGCAAGCTGCGGGGATTTCAGAAAGAAAGATCCAAGGGTGTCCAATGGAAGTGCAGTTGTGGTTAAAAGTGGGACCCATAGCTTCCCTAGCTCGGTTCCACGTGGTAAAAACGGAAGTCTCATACCACGTCCTTTTGGGACGACCATGGTTGCATAAACACAGATTAGTTTCATCCACCTACCACCAATGTGTGAAAGGACGGATGAACGGCAGGATGATATACATAACAGCGAATCACTCACCATTTGAGCAGGCAGAAGCTCATTTGGTAGAAACCATGTTCTACGATCGATGGGCTCCATCCGGGGAAAATTCAGTGTCAAGGCCACAAGGTACCTTCGTGCCTAAATGGAGAGACATCCAGGATGATCCCGAGCCTGACCTAAGGGAGTTATTAGCCAGAAAAAAGAAGAGGAAGGAAGCGCCAACCGCGGACCTAGAGGATACACCCCACTGCGTCAGGATCCGAGGTCCTGACGGCAGGATTGTGTATAAGTTATGAAGGGGCGCGGGGCCCATGAGTGAAACGCAAGAGGGCCCCACCCAGGAGTGGCAACACGAGAACTTGACGTGTTGCGTGGTTCAAGAAGAGTCAGAAGAGGAAAGTAGTGAAAAAGAGAATGAGAAAGTTGCGACAGAAAAAGAAGTACAGGTTACGGCAGAAGAAGAAATGGAAGAGGTTGACTTGGGATCTGTTTCACAGGGACCAAGACCTATCCTGATTAGTGCAAGTTTGGCAGAAGCGGAAAAGGTAGAACTGATGTTGCTCTTGAAAGAATTTAAAGATGTCTTCGCATGGGAATACAATGAAATGTCGGGGTTAGACCCTGGGCTAGTTGTACACACGTTGAATGTAGACCCAGAGGCCAGGCCAATAGCCCAGCCTGCCAGGACATTCCACACGGAAGTAGAAGGACAAATAATCAAAGAAATGCAGAAATTGCTTGCTGCAGGATTTATCAAACCTATCCAACACCCGCAATGGCTGTCCAACATCGTACCCGTGAGGAAGAAAAATGGCCAGATAAGGTGTTGTGTAGACTTCAAGAACCTCAACAAGGCTTGTCCAAAGGATGAGTTTCCTTTGCCAAACATGGACTTATTGATAGATTCTGCGGCAGGCAGTGACATGTTTTCGTTTATGGATGGGTTCAGCGGTTACAACCAAATTAGGATGGCGCCAAGAGATGCACAGAAAACCGCTTTCAGAACACCCATGGGCAATTTTTTTTACACCGTAATGCCCTTCGGGTTGAAAAATGCGGGTGCCACTTATCAGAGAGCAATGACGGCCATATTTCACGACATGATGCATCGTGAGCTGGAGGATTACGTAGACGACATAGTAGTAAAGTCAAAGAAAAGAGAAGAACACTTCCAAGTGTTGAGGAGAGTATTTGAGAGGTGCAGAGCCTTCAAACTGAGAATGAACCCTCTCAAATGCGCATTCGGAGTGTCCTCTGGGAAGTTCCTAGGCTTCTTGGTTCATAGTAGGGGAATAGATGTTGACCCAGCTAAAGCTACAGCCATTGCGACCATGAAACCTCCGAGTACGGTAAAGGAATTAAAGAGCTTCTTGGGGAAAGTCTCGTACATCCGAAGATTTATCCCCGGGTTGGCATCAATCACCTCCGCTTTCACCAAGCTGCTCAGAAAAGGGCAGGATTTTGAGTGGGGGGAATTGCAGCAGGCAGCCTTCAAAAGGCTACAGCAGATCATGATGAACCTCCCCACAGTGCAGGCCCCAATTCACAAAAAGCCACTGTTGCTCTACTTGGCTACCAATTCATATGCCATTGGTGCGTTGATCGCCCAAGAGGATGGGGGCGGCACTGAGCAGCCCGTATATTATATCAGCCGCGCCTTGAAGGATGCAGAAACTCGATACCCAAGGGCAGAAAGGGCATGCTTAGCCATTGTATATGCTTCACAAAGGTTGCGCCATTATTTCGTGGCCTACGAGGTATGGTTGATGACCAAATCCCACGCCATCAAGGCTTTGCTGCAGCAACCGATCCTCTCTGGCAGGATATCCCAATGGTTGCTACAACTATCGCAATATGATTTAAGAATGGGGACACCCCAGGCGGTGAAAAGCCAGGCTATAACGAATTTATTGGCACAATTTTCAGGCGAGGAAGAGTTCCCACTGGATGATAAAGTCCCTGGGGAAGTGGCCATGGCAGAGGAAGTCGGAGAGCAATGGGTGATGAAATTCGATGGGTCTTCTACCGCCCAGTCTAGAGGGGTGGGAGTAGTCTTATACCATGAAGAAGATAAAGCAGTGGCACTGTCGTTCAAACTGGAATTCCCCTGTTCAAACAACACCGCGGAATACGAAGCCTATCTAACCGAGCTGGCCACGGCTCTCGAAATGGGAGTTAAACACTTGAGGGTGTTAGGCGATTCAAATTTGGTGGTCTGTCAGGCCAATGGGAGTTTCTCCTTGAAAGAGCCTAGCCTAGCCCCGTACAGAGCAATGGCTCAGAAAATGGAGGAAAAGTTTTCAACTTTTGAAATAGAGCACGCTCCCAGGAATGAAAATCGGTTTGCGGATGCGTTAGCCGCGCTCGGATCTCAGATAATGTTTGAAGGAGATAGCACCAGAGTAGAGGTCAGCAAAAGGAGAGAATCGATAATTGATACGTTGAGGGAGAAATTCCAGGAGGAACGGTGCGACGAAGACTGGCGGATTCCCATAAAGGAAGCTTTGATGAATGAAGATGATGTCGCAGGACTGAAGGTGTTAAAAGATTACGCACTAATGAAAGGGGAGTTGTACCGCAGGATGCCAGGTGGGGTCTTGGCCAGATGTGTAAGACCAGAAGAGGCCCAGAGAAAACTGAAAAAAGTACACGACAAAACTTGCAGATCCTACGGAAAAGTCAGTCTTTACCGCAGGCTTCAAAGGGCAGGCTTTTATTGGGCAAACATGGGCAAAGACGCGGATCAAGCCCAAACTCAGTGTGAGGCTTGCCAACTTGCGGCAGACAGAGAAGAGAGTTACGTTGTGTCCACCTGCGAAGACTGGAAGAGCCCATTTATCCAATACCTGACAGAAGGTATCCTGCCGTGGAAGCAGAGTGAAAAATATAAACTCAAGCGGCTGGCGACGCGCTACTTCATGCACGATATAGTCCTCTTTAAGAAGGGGTAAGATGGGGACCCTTTAAGGTGCCTGGGTCCTGAAGAAGCAGAAAAAATGGTGAAAGAAGTACACTCAGGAGAGTGTGGGGAACACCAGGGGAAGAAAAGACTTTACAGGTGCCTGCTGCAGATGGGCGACTACTGGCCTGCCATGAAGAAGGATACAGCAGAATTTGTAAAGAAGTGTCACAGTTGCCAAGTGCAGGCCAACTTAATTCACACCCATCTGCAGAATTTGCACAGCATGGTAACCCCATGGCCCTTCCACACTTGGGGGCTTGATTTGGTAGGATCGGTTAACCCACCGTCACGAGGATACATATGGATATTGGTAGCGACAGAATATTTTACTAAATGGGCAGAGGCAGTACCGCTTCACAAAGCCACCGGAGGAGCAGTGGCAAACTTTATCAAGGAAAACATAATCGTGAGGTTCGGGGTACCCCACAGAATCATCAGTGACAATGGCACACCTTTTGTCAATAGTGAAGTAAGGAAGATGTTAGAATTCTATCAAGTTAAGCATCACCGGTCATCACCTTACTACCCTCAAGGGAATGGGCAAGCGGAGGCAACAAACAAAACCCTTATAAAAATTATAAGTAAAATGAGTCAGGAGTACACGGGAGGATGGGCAGTGCACCTGCCAGACGCCCTTTAGGCTTACAGAAAATCGCCTAAGTCAGCCACAGGTTTTTCACCTTTTTCCTTGGTCTACGGGACTGAAGTGGTGAGCCCAGTGGAGGTAATGACCCCATCCCTGAGGGTCATGAAAATGCAAGAAAAGGGAAGAGAAGAAGAAGAGGTCTTTGCGGCAGAAAGGTGTGAAGACCTTGAGGGACTTGACGAAAAAAGAGAACAGGCCCAGGAACGCAGCCGTAGATATAGGCAAAAGATGACTGAAGCTTATGGCAGGATGACTAGAGAGAGAGTGTTCGTGGAAGGACAGCTTGTTTTGAAAGTAGCAGACTATGTTAGAAGAGGCCTGGCAGGACCATCCAAATTTGCACCAAAGTGGGAAGGGCCCTTTGTGATAAGGGAAGCACACCCAAGCGGGTACTACCGTTTGACTCAGATGGATGGCAAAGATTTAATAGATCCGATCAACGGGAAATGGCTGAAGCAGTATTATGCCTGAGGAGAAAACTTACATGATTACCTTTTTCCGTCCTTCGTTTTATTTATTTTAAAAAAAAAAAAAAAAAAAAAGCCTTTATGTTTCCTTTTACCTTATCATTTTTCAAGTGACTGTGTTACAACATGAAATTGTAATTTGCTTTCGGCAGGATGTAATGAAAAGCACCAAGTATCATCATCATATGTCATAACAAAATGTAAAGTGTAGCATCACAAAGTTAAGTTACAAACCCAGATCATGGCAAACTAGCCAAATAAGTGCTACAAGAAAAAAAACATAATGTAATAAATAGAGTCATAAGGAAAAGGAAACAACGAAACGAGGAAGAAACTGCATCAACGAAGCCCAGAAATAAGAGACTGATCTCCAAAACGATTGGATCCACCAACACTGGAATGAAGACGCTCATGATGGCCCTCCAAGTCTACCACCTCCTTTCTCAAGATCTCAAGGCGCGAGTCAATAGCATCAACAGTGGGTCGCACTCTCCTCATGAAAACAGCCCGAGCAATCTCTCGAAGGTAATCCAAAAGGAACTCCACGTCAAAGCCTACGCTGACAAGCTCCTGCACCGCAGCCCTCCACTGCAGAATCCTCTCAGTAGAAACAGTGTCTACAAAGCTATGCTCTATGTCATTCAGCACACTCCCCATCATTTTCAAGAAATGCTCTCTAACAGAACAACCAAGTCGAAAGCCCTACATGAAGTCCCCGCGGGTGTCATAGATCATCACCAGAAGAGAAGCACAGTCCTCAGGGACTCTAAAGCCATGAAAGTCCCCATAAGGAGGCTCGGAACCCCAGAAAGCTGTAGGATCAAGGCCATTGACTTCAGGCTGGTCAAAACGGGCGAAGAAGGCAACAGACTCGTCCACAGGACCTGGAAGGGTGGTTGAACTACTACCCGCTTCAAACTGGAATGGGGCTATAGGAAGAGATCCTACCAAGGAAAACACAAGGCATGAAATGAGGAACTAAAAGGGAAAAGGTGAAAGGAACAAAACCACGGAGAGCAAATAAAAAATAGACAAGGGGGAAAGGAAGCTTACCAGAACCAACATCAATGGGGGCTGTGGGAAGAACTGAAGCAGCCACAGAAGGAATGGCAGAAGCTGACGCTGTAAATATGGCAGAAGCTGGTGCAGAAAATACGGTAGGAATGGGTGCTGGGGGCGCGGCAGGATTAACTACCATAGGCGTCCCTACGCTGACCGCAATGCCTAGCCCTTCAAAAGTCTTTGTACACAAAAGAAAATAGACATGCAAATGAAAAAAAAAAAAAAAAAAAGGGGAAGAGTGGGCCTAGTGAATAAAGAAGGAAAAGCGAACCCAGCAAAAGAAAAAAAAAAGTGGAGACATACCCATGAATCCAGCCTCGGGTGGAGCATCCCCTTCCTCCTCGGACTCAGAAATCCTCTTCGGCAAGACGGGCTCACTATCAATATCTTCAAGAATATCCTCGGACTCCTCGGAAGACAGATCAACATCGGGTCCGCGAATGGCCGAACTGGGAATGGAAGAAGGAGTGACTACTAAGGAAGAACCATCCTTCGCGGCCTGAGACAGAGTCGCAAAAGGATCACTAGTAGAGAGGACGAGAGGAGCAACGGGTGAAACAGCCTCGGTCTAAGTTATGGCAGGAGGAGCAAATCCCTGTGGAGAAATAGGCATCTAGGCTGAAGAGGGAGTGGCCTCGCTAACCCCCTCAGTATGAGTACCTCTCTGGGTACCAGTCCGGTAGGAGGGCTAGGAGTCTCGACAGGAATCCCAGGTGCAGCAGCTGGAACAATGGACATCTGGGAAGCTTCACCAACCCCGTCAAAAGAATCTGCCACGGGTGTGCCCATGGAGGCGGGCAGCTCCTCGGCTGCAGGACGATAGATGGAAAGGGGCTCGGGCTGATCCTGGAAAGCAAAAGAAAGAAAAATGCATATATACACGTGGTAAAGAATAAGGGAACCTACGGCTAATCCAGACAAATGAAGACACGTGGCAGATGAAATATATGAAAAAAATAATAATAATAATAATAATAATAATAAAGAGGAGGAAAGAAGGAAATAGAGGAGATTACCTCAAGTTCAGGCTCATCAAGGTCAATGGGATGGGCAGATGACGTGTCTTCCTTGTGCTTAGACTGCAAAGAAAAAGAGAGGCAAGAGGCAATGTTAAGGAAAGGAATCAGTAGGCGTGGCATGGGCTCGCCGCAGGCAAGTTCAAGTCAAAACACAAAAGACAAAATATATAACATACCCTTCGCTCAGCGGCAGGCATGGGATGGGGGGTTGTTTTCCTCTTGCTACCCCGTGTCCTGCTAGAAAAGGGAGCATCCGTGGTTGGCTGTGAGGCAGCAGGCTCGGGCTTGCTTGCAAACTTGTGCTTGGCAGGAGTTTTCTTGGTCGGCGCAGGAATGTTGGTCACCTTAACTTTCTTCTCCCAACCAGGGGGAAAATCACCTGTTAGCCAACACCATCCTTTCTTCTTCTCGTCCCACTCAAAGACGGCAAAGCGGCTCTGTTTCTGAACATAATCTAAAACTGACTTGGAAGGCAAGAGCAACTGAGGGTTGGGAGATACTAACATACTTAGCCCATCAGGTGGAATAAGGGAGAAGCCACGGCTACCTACCAACTCTTGCCCAAACGAGGTCATCACTGCCTGCCAATAGCCATGCATGGCAAGAGTGCAAAGACCCTCTCTCGACGAGCCAGGAATGGTAACTGCACTAAAGCGCGATCTCCAAAAGTCGAAAGCAATCTGCCGCAGGAAAGGCCGAACAGAAGTAGGAGATTCCATGAGATAAGAAAGGTCATCAGGGATATCCTGGTCCAGCCCAAACTGCCTCCTCACCCGATTGGCAGGGTAGTAAACAAATCTGATGCCCTCATCAGTCAAGTAAGGCAGCCATCCAACGTTTGTAGCCACCAAATAGGTGATCCCTACCTCATCCAACGTTATTGTTCATGCATCATATAGATTTTTGCTTTATATTCTTTATTGTGCTAATTTGCAGTCTGCCCTTGGTTTTGTTTTCTCTTGTTCTTTGTGGTTTTCTCTTTGTGTCTCTGTCCTTTCCTTAGCACTATGCCTAGGAAGACTAGAGCCCGTAGGAATGTTACCTCACCTTCTCCTTCACCCCCACCATCCTTTGATAGTGAGAGGTTTTCGAGTGAGAAAAACCAAGAGATTTTTGAGAAGCTTAACATTAAGAGAAAGATATGGGCTGAGCGTTCTGTGTTGTTGGATGAACTTGATCCTGCCATTAGGGCAAACTTCGAGCGTAGGGGCTGGTTACCCTTGGTGGATGTTTCTGATCCTCCTCCACCTTCTGCCTTGATTAGAGAGTTCTATTCGAACATCTCTATCCGCATCTATGATTCCAACACTCTAGTAAAGAGTTGGATACGAGGCGTAGAGTACTCCATTACTCCTCGGATAGTGGCTGATGCTCTAGAGGTACCGTTGGTCCAGCATCCTGTCTATCCATATGATGAGTCTCCCGAGATTAGCGATGTTTTATCTTACATCACTGGTACTACTGTCCAGTGGGGTTCTGATCCTCGGATCACTTCTGTTGAGCTCTCCGGGTTACACTATCTGTTCTTTAGGATAGCTTGTCATTCGATCTGGCCTATTTCCCATGTTCACACCATTCCTCTTGAGCGGTGTGTATTTCTGTACGCTCTGGTTACTGATGCTCCTATTAGTTTTCCCCATCTTTTTCTTCGTTCTTTGAACGAAGTTTATAGGAGTTCATCTACTGCTCATGCTCTTGTACATCCTATTTTCATTCATAGGATTCTTCTCTATCTTGATGTTAGTGGCTTTCCTTCCTCTGAGCCCGTTCATGTGATAGCTTCTATAGGTACGTCTTTTCTTAGACAGAGGGCCGCTCATCTTCGAGCTGGTTCTAAATACCCTAAGTCTGAGCCCTCTAGTAGCGCACCTCCTCCTTCTTCTTTTGCAGGTCTTGCTGGTGAGGATATTCCTGATCCAGTTGGTGATGATGCTGCTGCTGCTGATGTTCCTCCACCTCCTTTGGCCGACTTCGATGTTCGTCGTACTTTGGAGACTGTCATGACCGTTCAGGCGGCTCATGGTCAGATTTTGGTGGACTTGCTGGACGAGATTCGTGCTCTCTGAGCTGATTTTGCGCGTCTTCATTCACCCTCACCACCTCCTTTTGATGGCGACTTGTGATTGCCCCTTGGCATTCCGTCACAAAAAGGGGGAGTGGAGTTTTTGACTTGTAGTGGAGTTTTTGTAGTTAGGGGGAGATTTTTGTTGTTTTTGAGGAGCTTGTGGAGTTTTTAGATTGTATCTAGGTGCTTCACTTTGTATATCATTTTTGGGAATATTCATGTTAGGGGGAGTAACATTGATTGATATACATGTCATTTTTATTGATTCTTGTTACTTTGTGATTCACTGCGTATTGATTTATATTGATTGAGTTGATCTTTCTTATATGTCTTTATTTTATGTTGTGTGAATCTTACAAGAATGTTATACCTGTTGTTTTACTCTTTACTGTCACACATGCGTTTATGCGTTTGTTGAGTATTTCAGGATTATACAGGTTGATTCAACTAAGCTGCTGTCTACACTTGCAGCTATGGATAGTAGTTAGGCTGAATTTGAATTTATGAGCATTATCTTTGTAAAGGGCTTTTTACTTGTAAAACTTTGAGCTTTTATTTAAGGTTTTGTCACGGATTGCCAAAGGGGGAGTTTGTTTGGTTCTAAGGTCTTAGGATTTTATGTATTTAGAACTCTAATTTGTAATGTTGGCAAACCATGATCAAAATATTGTATTTAGTCTTATTTAGACTTGCTCAAAGTTGGTTTAATATTGTAAAGTTGGAATCGAGTGGCTGCAGAAGTACTTGGGACTTTCGGCCTGGCTCGATCGATCGAAAAATAGACTCGATCGATCGAAAATCGCACAGGTTGATTTTTCTGCAGAATTTCCAACTTAGCCCTACTTCATTAAACGTTTAGGGTTTTATGTTTTTACCTTAGGTATATAAACTAAACCCTAGCCACGTTTTTGAAGGTTGTCCATATTGCTTTGTTGCTCATACATTGCTGTTTTGTGTGAATCTCTTGTGAGATCTTTGAGGAGCTTTCCTTTACACAAAACTTAGGGTTTTCAAGTTAGAGATGATTTCAACATCTTGAAGATCATTACCGTTGCAACCATTGAAACTTAAAAGAAAAGCAAGCGGGGAGCTTGTAGCTGATTGAGGAATTCAAGAAAGAAGTAGTCCGTGGATTCGGAGCCTGCGCGTGATCGTGTCAGGAAGTTCTACTGGTGGGTAGCATTAGGAAGTCGAGCGGGAAGCTTGTAGTCCTTTTGTAAGAACTTCAATTCTTTCATAGTGAATTCTGTTATGCCTTGAGGATCGGTGGGTCAAATCCTCCCCAGGTTTTTACCGTGTGGTTTCCTGGGTGATCATATCTTGTGTTATTTATTTTCCGCTGCATTATTATTCTTGATATGATTGTTTGATTGTTTTAACCTAGAATTGCTTAATTTGACTAAGTAACAACTTGGCTAATTAATCTAGGCTACGCAATCTGGTTGTTTAAGGGGTCTAAATTCCTGTCAGACTGTTATAACTTTGTAAGTACTGTATGCTAAATCGGAAGACTTACCTTGGTTTTTTGAATTTGTAATTGCTATGTGGAGGTATTAATTGGTTTTATTAGAGGTTGTGTTGTTAGAGCTTGTAGTTCATAGAGGTTGTGGGGGCCTTTTTTGCTATGTTGGGCTGGGCTGCCCTTTTGTGATCGTAGGCCCAAGTGTTCTGGGTTGTAGGAGTCGAGACCGGGCCAAATGGAACTCAACTTGGCCTGGCTTGTGCGCGAACTATGCCTCGTCTGCCGGGGGAGTGCTTTACCGCAGGCTGAGTTGACACAAAGAAAAGCTTACGGCAAGCAGAGCTTTTTTAGAAAAAAAAATGCTTGCGGCAGGCAGAGCTGTTTTAGAAAAATGCTTACGGCAGGCAGATATTATTGATGAACAGAAACATACATTCTGGAATGACCAGATAACACTTTTAATGGGAAATGATAAAATAATCCATAACCATAATAACACTTAACAATCCTTAAATAAATAGTAAAGGAGAATGGTGATAAAATTAATCAATAAACATGGAATAAGTTTGGTTTCGTCCGTCGGAGTAAAGCCAAAGAGGAAGAACACCTCTTCTCAACGTGATTAACCTCCGAGGAAAAGAAATCTTGCCGTGAAGTTAATGGGTTTGAGGGAGGTGGACCCAAATGGTCAATACCCGAAATGAGTATGGAAGAGAGCAGGGATTTGAGAGGGAGAGAAGGGAAGAAACCTATCGGTGCATGCCACTAACTCTCACTCTTTTTTGTTTCTATCTTTCCTCTCTTTGTTTTCTTTCTTTTCGTTTTTCTTAGTGATTTCCACCCTTAGTGGTTTTTTAGTGTTGTGCTTCCCCTGTTTTACTAAGTGTGTTACAGAGTAGTTTTTTCTTTTTAGTATTGCATTGCCTTCCACCCTTGTCCCTTTGTACACGGCAGAGGCTCCCTTCTTATAGCGCCTGCCGTAAGTGGATTTTTACTATTCTACGCTCCAACCGTTTTTGTCTGGTCTGGGAGTACTTGCCGACATTACTGTTCCGTCTGTGGGTTCCCCTGTTACAGGTACAGACATTTTTTGTCCGTTAGTCTGCAGCGGCATTCCTGCCTGCTGCGGTGATGTTTCTTCTCTCTCTATCCCTCGTGGCATGCACCTATTGGTTCCAACTCAACGTTGCCTCTTTTGGGTGGTATGTCATCCCAGCAGGACGTATCCCCCAAAAGAGTTTGAGCAGGAACCTTAAAACAGGCCTTCCCCTCTCCCCACCTCCAAACCGTGCCCTCTTACCTCTGACCCATGACCCCATCATGTCCTGTATTGACTGGGTACAGGCTGGTGGTGCCTGGGCCTTGCGCGTGTTTACGTCTGAATCCTGCCTGCTGTTCATGCATTTGCCGTGGACTGAAGACTTTGCTCGCCTGCCGCCCGTTTCCGGCTTTTTCACGAGTTGCTATTCTGATTTCCCGCTCCTTCAAGGTCTGGGCTTTTACTCAGTGTTTGAGCTTTGTTTTCCTTTCAGCCCAATTCGTTTAATTACCTTTGCTTTCTTTCCGCATTATTTAGCCTTTCCTGCCGCAGTGACTTCTTCTTGCTGGGCCTTTTCTCAGGCCTGCCGTTCCAATTCTTTCCCCCAGTGACCCAATCAATGGTGGCCACTGGTGTTCTTGCTCATGGGCTCTCATGTCCCTTCTTCCCTTGGGCCTCTCCGGCCCATTTCTTTGGACATCCTTGGTCCGTTTATTAGCTCCGCATCCCATGGGCTTTTACTAACTTAATTGGGCTTCCCCAACCCAATTTTCTCATTCTCATCCTTGGGGTTCATGGGCTTGCCATTATCCCCTACTTTCTTTGTTTACTTTACCTTGGGCCTGCCGCAGCCCATTCTCTCTTTTTCACAACACATACTGCCCATGGGTGCCATTTTCTCTCTTTCCGGGCCTTTTAGGCCCACTTACTTCCTCAAGACCCATTCATTCGTATTGATAGGCCTGTGATCCATTGTTCCTGCCGCCTGGGCCTAATGGTTTTCTCACTTGGTTTGCTGCCCGCGTCGTTGGGTTGGTCTACCCTTGTCTATTTCGAAGAAATGACCCTCAACATTTAGCCCCCTGAACATATGGAACGTTCCTGCGGTCCATATGTGAATAAAAGACTTTTCTGTCCTGTGTTTCCTTTCTTTCTTTTCCTTCGCGGGCTTTTTGAAACTGTGGACCCCTTCACGTGTACTTATATTTCTTTTCCTGCGGTGAACAGTGCTGACTCTTCGATTTTCCCAGAATGGCAGTTATTCTAAGACACAACTACCACTTCATTTATTTCATTCTTCTTTCGATGGCTGATCAGTCGCCTTCCTTCAGGCCAGTATTAATTACCCATGTATTTAAAAAGAGAGTCCCTTCGAAAATCACTCATAAACACCATCTTTTCCAAAAAAATCGTGTCTGTCCCTCTTCCTTTATCGTCTTCTTCTCTTCAAACACCTTTATCTTTTGCTCAGATCGAACCGTCGCACAATGGCGCCGGTGAAAAGCCCAGGTTCTTCTTCTCGCCACAAAGGGAAAGGGAAAGCTTCTGAACCTCTTGCCGGACAAGAAATCGGCGAGGAGGCTATGTACTCCAACTCCAATCATTCCGGCGAGGAAGACGCACCGCGCGACCCCAACAGCGAGTGCACTCCGCTAATCGACCCTTGGTATAATCCTTATCCTCTCTTCCCTGAGGTTCCTGGCGATTACGTGCCGCCGCCGCCAAGCCGTGTGTGGCTTTCTATGTGCAGACGAAACCCCAACATTTCTTGGGCTCCGATGTCTTCCTCCATTTCCGATTTGGTCATCTGTCAAGGTGTCTCTCTTCCGGTGCCGATTCATTTCGTGTTTGGGTCAGGAACCGCCTCGGGTTGGAAGGAGTGGGTTGACCGAGAGTTATCAGACTCGGTTTTCATGGGTTTGTTGCAGCAGGCTGGCGTTCTGAAGTCCATCGTTTTATCCCGGAGTCTTTCCAATTTTCGAGACACTTACAACCTCCATCACTTGGTTCGCCGGTGGTGTGCCACCACTCACACATTCCTCTTCTCCTGCGGCGAACTGACCGTAACCCTTGAGGATGTGGCCAACCAACTTCTCTTGCCAATCCTTGGTGACGTGGATCCGACCACCATAGAGCTTTCTCCGGAGGAAGAGGCCATTGAGGCCGAGTTGAGAAAGGGGATGACGGGGAATGCTAAGTTATCATACTGGGTTAGTTCTTCCTCTAAGTTTTCCGTTGTTGCCCACCGCGTGGCCTTTGTTGCCTTTTGGCTTTGCAAGTTCGTTTTTGGTTCAAATCCCCATTACGCCATCAAGCCTTTGTACTTCCGTTTGGCCATTAAGATATCTACCGGAGTTAGTCTGCCGCTGGCCCCCATGTTTTTGGGGCATTTATATGTGCAACTGGACATCCTGCGGAGTGATGAGAGTCAAGCTGGTTCCTGCCATATAGTTGCTTCTTCTGTACACAGCACTATCCTGCAGCAGTTGTTGTTTGAGCGTTGTGCTCAATACTTGGCAAAGTGTAGGCCTGTTCGCTTCGCGAGAGAGAAGTACCAATCATGTCCGCGGGTCATCACTAACTTCTGCGGCAGGTTTGAATCCGATTTCCCTTTAGCTTTTCGTTGGTCTGGTCTGAAGCCCATTGGTCACTCAGTTGTTGAGTCTTTTGATAGCGGTACTGGTTTTACTTGGAGAGCTTACAGAAATTTGGGTAGGGGTTACACATGTACTGATTCTGCTATGGGTCCGTTTGCTGATATTATTGGGACCACCACTCCTTTGACTGGTTTTGATGAGGTGGGGATCACCTATTTGGCGGCTACCAATGTCGGATGGCTGCCTTACTTGACTGATGAGGGCATCAGATTTGTTCACTATCCTGCTAACCGGGTGAGGAGGCAGTTTGGGCTGGACCAGGATATTCCCGATGACCTTTCTTATCTCATGGAATCTCCTACTTCTGTTCGGCCTTTCCTGGGGCAGACTGCTCACAACTTTTGGAGATCGCGCTTTAGTGCAGTTACCATTCCTGGCTCGTCGAGAGAGGGTCTTTGCACTCCTGCCATGCATGGCTATTGGCAGGCAGTGATGACCTCGTTTGGGCAAGAGTTGGTAGGCAGTCGTGGCTTCTCCCTTATTCCACCTGACGGGCTAAGTATGTTAGTATCTCCCAACCCTCGGTTGCTCTTGCCTTCCAGGTCAGTTTTAGATTATGTTGAGAAACAGAGCCGCTCTGCTGTCTTTGAGTGGGACGAGAAGAAAAAGGGATGGTGTTGGCTCGCAGGCGATTTTCCCCCTGGTTGGGAGAAGAAAGTTAAGGTAATCAACATTCCTGCACCAACTAAGAAAACTCCTGCCAAGCACAAGTCTGCAAGCAAGCCCAAGCCTGCTGCCCCACAGCCACCCACGGATGCTCCTCTTTCTAGCAGGACACGGGGTAGCAAGAGGAAAACAACCCCTCATCCCATGCCTGCTGCTGAACGAAGGGTATGTTACATACATTTTGTCTTTTGTGTCTTGATTTTAACTTGCCTGCGGTGAGCCCATGTCACGCCTACTGATTCCTTTCCTTAATACTACCTCTTGTCTCTCTTTGCAGTCTAAGCGTAAGGAAGACACGTCATCTGCTCATCCCATTGACCTTGACGAGCCTGAATTCGAGGTAATCTCCTCTATTTCCTTCTTTCCTCTTCTTTATTATTATTTTTTCTTTTACATATATTTCATCTGCCACGTACCTTCACTTGTTTGGATTAGCCGTAGGTTCCCTTATTCTTTACCACATCTGTATATATGCATTTCTCTTTCTTTTGCTTTCCAGGGTCAGCCCGAGCCCCTTTCCATCTATCGTCCTTCAGCCGAGGAGCTACCCGCCTCCATGGGCACACCCGTGGCAGATTCTTTTGACGGGGTTGGTGAAGCTTCCCAGATGTCCATTGTTCCAGCTGCTGCACCTGGGATTCCTGTCGAGACTCCTAGCCCTCCTACCGGACTGGTACCCAGAGAGGTACTCATACTGAGGGGGTTAGCGAGGCCACTCCCTCTTCAGCCTAGATGCCTATTTCTCCACAGGGATTTGCTCCTCCTGTCATAACTCAGACCGAGGCTGTTTCACCCGTTGCTCCTCTCGTCCTCTCTACCAGTGATCGTTTTGCGACTCTGTCTCAGGCCGCAAAGGATGGTTCTTCCTTAGTAATCACTCCTTCTTCCATTCCCAGCTCAGCCACTCGCGGACCCGATGTTGATTTGTCTTCCGAGGAGTCCGAGGATACTCTTAAAGATATTGATAGTGAGCCCGTCCTGCCGAGGAGGATTTCTGAGTCCGAGGAGGAAGAGGATGCTCCACCCGAGGCTAGATTTATGGGTATGTCCCCACTCCCTTTTTTTTTCTTTTGTTGGATTTGCTTTTCCTTCTTTATTCACTGGGCCCACTCTTCTCTTTTTTTTTTTTTCATTTGCATGTCTATTTTCTTTTGTGCACAGAGACTTTTGAAGGGCTAGGCATCGCGGTCAGCGTAGGGACGCTTGCGGTAGTTAATCCTACCACGCCCCCATCACCCATTCCTGCCGTATTCTCTGCACTAGCTTCTGCCATTTTTATAGCATCAGTTTCCGCCGTCCCTTCTGTGCCTGCTTCAGTTCTCCCCACAGCCCCCATTGATGTTGGTTCTGGTAAGCTTCCTTTCTTCCTTGTCTATTTTTTTTTATTATTTGCTCCCCGTGGGTTTGCTCCTTTCCCCTTTTCCCTTTTTAATTCCTCATCTCATGCTTTGTGTTTTTCCTTGGTAGGATCTCTTCCTATAGCCCCATTCCAGTTTGAAGCGGGTAGTAGTTCCACCACCCTTCCAGGTCCCGAGGACGAGGCTGCTGCCTTCTTCACCCGTTTTGACCAGCCTGACGTCAATGACCTTGATCTTGCAGTTTTCTGGGGCTCCGGCCCTCCTTATGTGGACTTTCATGGCTTTAGAGTCCTGGAGGACTGTGCTTCTCATCTGGTGATGATCGATGACAACCGCGGGGACTTCATGCGGGGCTTTCAACTCGGTCGTTCTGTAAGAGAGCATTTCTTGAAGATGTTAGGGAGTGTGCTGAATGACATAGAGCATAGCTTTGTTGACACTGTCTCTACCGAGAGGATTTTGCAGTGGAGGGCTGCGGTGCAGGAGCTTGTCAGCGTAGGCTTTGCCGTGGAGTTCCTTTTGGATTACCTTCGAGAGATTGCTCGGGCTGTTTTCACGAGGAGAGTGCAACCCACTGTTGATGCTATTGACTCGCGCCTTGAGATCTTGAGAAAGGAGGTGGTAGACTTGGAGGGCCATCGTGAGCGTCTTCTTTCCAGTGTTGGTGGATCCGATCGTTTTGGAGATTAGTCTCTTATTTTCGGGCTTCGTTGATGCTGTTTCTTCCTTGTTTCGTTGTTTCCTTTTGCTTATGACTCTATTTATTACATTATATTTTTGTTGTAGCACTTATTTGGCTAGTTTGCCATGACCTGGGTTTGTAAGTTATCTTTGTGACGCTACACTTTACATTTTGCTATGACATATGATGATAATACTTGATGCTTTTCATTACATCCTGCCGAAAGCAAAATTACAATTTCATGTTGTGACATAGTCACTTGAAAAATGATAGGGTAAAAAGGACATAAGGGAAATAAAACAAAGGAAGGAAAAAAGGCAATCATGTAAGTTTTCTCCTCAGGCATAATACTGCTTTAGCCATTTCCCATTGATCGGATCCATTAAGTCTTTGCCATCCATCTGAGTCAGACGGTAGTACCCACTTGGGTGTGCTTCCCTTATCACAAGGGGCCCTTCCCACTTTGGTGCAAATTTGGATGGTCCTGCCAGGCCTCTTCTAACATAGTCTGCTACTTTCAAAACAAGCTGTCCTTCCACGAACACTCTCTCTCTAGTCATCCTACCGTAAGCTTCAGTCATCTTTTGCCGATATCTACGGCTGCGTTCCTGGGCTTGTTCTCTTTTTTCGTCAAGTCCCTCCAAGCTTTCACACCTTTCTGCCGCAAAGACCTCTTCTTCCTCTCCTCCCTTTTCTTGCATTTTCATGACCCTCAGAGACGGGGTCATTACCTCTGCTGGACTCACCACTTCAGTCCCGTAGACCAAGGAAAAAGGTGAAAAACCTGTGGCTGACTTAGGCGATTTTCTGTAAGCCCAAAGGGCGTCTGGCAGGTGCATTGCCCATCCTCCCTTGTACTCCTGACTCATTTTACTTATAATTTTTATAAGGGTTTTATTTGTTGCCTCCGCCTGCCCATTCCCTTGAGGGTAGTAAGGTGATGACCGGTGATGCTTAACTTGATAGAATTCTAACATCCTTCTTACTTCACTGTTGACAAAAGGTGTGCCATTGTCACTGATGATTCTGTGGGGTACCCCAAACCTCACGATTATGTGCTCCTTGATGAAATTTGCCACTGCTCCTCCGGTGGCTTTGCGAAGAGGCACTGCCTCTGCCCATTTAGTAAAATATTCCGTAGCTACCAATATCCATATATATCCTCGTGACGATGGGTTAACCGGTCCCACCAAATCAAGCCCCCAAGTGTGGAAGGGCCATGGGGTTACCATGCTATGCAAATCCTGCAGATGGGTGTGAATTAAGTTGGCCTGTACTTGGCAACTGTGGCACTTTTTTACAAATTCTGCCGTATCCTTCTTCATGGCAGGCCAGTAGTAACCCATCTGCAGTAGGCACCTGTAAAGTCTTTTCTTCCCCTGGTGTTCCCCACACTCTCCTGAGTGTACTTCTTTCACCATTTTCTCTGCTTCTTCAGGGCCCAGGCACCTTAAGGGGTCCCCATCATACCCCTTTCTAAAGAGGACCATATTGTGCATGAAGTAGCGTGTCGCCAGCCGCTTGAGTTTATATTTTTCACTCTGCTTTCGCGGCAGGATACCTTCTGTCAGGTATTGGATAAATGGGCTTCTCCAGTCTTTGCAGGCGGACACAACGTAACTTTCTTCTCTGTCTGCTGCAAGTTGGCAAGCGCCGCACTGAATTTGGGCTCGATCCGCATCTTTGCCCATGTTTGGCCAATAAAAGCCTGCCCTTTGAAGCCTGCGGTAAAGACTGACTTCTCTGCAGGATCTGCAAGTTTTGTCGTGTACTTCTTTCAGTTTTCTCTGGGCCTCTTCTGGTCTTACACATCTAGCCAAGACCCCCACCTGGCATCCTGCGCTATAACTCCCCCTTTACTAGTGCGTAGTCTTTTAGCACCTTCAGTCTTGCGGCATCATCTTCATTCATCAAAGCTTCCTTTATGGGAAACCGCCAGTCTTCGTCGCACTGTTCCTCTTGGAATTTCTCTTTCAACGTATCAATTATCGATTCTCTCCTTTTGCTGACCTCTACTTGGGTGCTATTTCCTTCAAACATTATCTGAGATCCCAGCGCGGCTAACGCGTCCGCAAACCGATTTTCATTCCTGGAACCGTGCTCTATTTCAAAAGTTGAAAACTTTTCCTCCATTTTCTGAGCCATTGCTCTGTACGGGGCTAGGCTAGGCTCTTTCAAGGAGAAACTCTCGTTGGCCTAACAGACCACCAAATTTGAATCGCCTAACACCCTTAAGTGTTTAACTCCCATTTCGAGAGCCGTGGCCAGCCTGGTTAGATAGGCTTCGTATTCTGCGGTGTTGTTCAAACAGGGGAATTCCAGTTTGAATGACAGTGCCACTGCTTTATCTTCTTCATGGTATAGAACTACTCCCACCCCTCCAGACTGGGCAGTAGAAGACCCATCGAAATTCATTACCCATTGCTCTTCGGCTCCTTCTGCCATGGCCACTTCCCCAGGGACTCCATCATCCAGTGGGAACTCTTCCTCGCCTGGAAATTGTGCCAATAAGTCTGCTATAGCCTGGCTTTTTATCGCCCGAGGCGTCCCCATTCTTAAATCATATTGCGATAATTGTAGCAACCATTGGGATATCCTGCCAGAGAGGATCGGTTGCTGCAGCAAAGCCTTGATGGTGTGGGATTTGGTCATTAACCATACCTCGTAGGCCAAGAAGTAGTGGCGCAACCTTTGTGAAGCATATACAATGGCTAAGCATGCCCTCTCTGCCCTCGGGTATCGAGTTTCTGCATCCTTCAAGGCGCGGCTGATATAATATACGGGCTGCTCAGTGTCGCCCCCATCCTCTTGGGCAACCAACGCTCCAATGGCATATGAATTGATAGCCAAATAGAGCAACAGTGGCTTTTTGTGAATCGGGGCCAGCACTGTGGGGAGGTTCATCATGATCTGCTGTAGCCTTTTGAAGGCTGCCTGCTGCATTTCCCCCCACTCAAAATCATGGCCTTTTCTGAGCAGCTTGGTGAAAGCGGCAGTGATTGATGCCAACCCGGGGATAAATCTTCGAATGTACGAGACTTTCCCCAAGAAGCTCTTTAATTCGTTTACCGTGCTCGGAGGTTTCATGGTTGCAATGGCCGTAGCCTTGGCTGGGTCAACATCTATTCCCCTACTATGAACCAAGAAGCCTAGGAACTTCCCCGAGGACACTCCAAATGCACATTTGAGAGGGTTCATTCTTAGTTTGAAGGCTCTGCACCTCTCGAATACCCTCCTCAACACTTTGAAGTGTTCTTCTCTTTTCCTTGACTTTACTACTATGTCGTCTACGTAATCCTCCAGTTCACAATGCATCATGTCGTGAAATATGGCCGTCATTGCTCTCTGATAAGTGGCACCCGCATTTTTCAACCCGAAAGGCATTACAGTGTAATAAAAATTGCCCATGGGTGTTCTGAAAGTAGTTTTCTTTGCATCCCTTGGTGCCATCCTAATTTGGTTGTACCCGCTGAACCCATCCATAAACGAAAACATGGCATTGCCTGCCGCAGAATCTATCAGTAAGTCCATGTTTGGCAAAGGAAACTCATCCTTTGGACAGGCCTTGTTGAGGTTCCTGAAGTCTACACAACATCTTATCTGGACATTCTTCTTCTTCACGGGTACGATGTTGGACAGCCATCGCGGGTGTTGGATAGGTTTGATGAATCCTGCGGCAAGCAATTTCTGCACTTCTTTGATTATTTGCCTTTCTATTTCCGTGTGGAATGTCCTGGCAGGCTGAGCTATTGGCCTGGCCTCTAGGTCTACATTCAACGTGTGTGCAACTAGCGCAGGGTCTAGCCTCGGCATTTCATTGTATTCCCATGCGAAGATATCTTTAAATTCTTTCAAGAGCAACATCAGTTCTGCCTTTTCTGCTTCTGCCAAACTTGCACTAATCAGGATAGGTCTTGGCCCCTGGGAAACAGACCCCAAGTCAACTTCTTCCATTTCTTCTTCTGCCGTAATCTGTACTTCTTTTTCTGTCGCAACTTTCTCATTCTCTTTTTCACTACTTTCTTCTTCTGACTTTTCTTGAACCACGCAACACGTCAAGTTCTTGTGTTGCCACTCCTGGGTGGGGCCCTCTTGCGTTTCACTCGTGGGCCCCGCGCCCCTTCATAACTTATACACAATCCTGCCGTCAGGACCTCGGATCCTAACACAGTGGGGTGTATCCTCTGGGTCCGCGGCTGGCGCTTCCTTCCTCTTTTTTTTTCTGGCTAGTAATTCCCTTAGGTCAGGCTCGGGATCATCCTGGATGTCTCTCCATTTAGGCACGAAGGTACCTTGTGGCCTTGACACTGAATTTTCCCCGGATGGAGCCCATTGATCGTAGAACATGGTTTCTACCAAATGAGCTTCTGCCTGCTCAAATGGTGAGTGATTCGCTGCTATGCGTATCATCCTGCCGTTCATCCGTCCTTTCACACATTGGTGGTAGGTGGATGGAATTAATCTATGTTTATGCAACCATGGTCGTCCCAAAAGGACGTGGTATGAAACTTCCGTTTTTACCACATGGAACCGAGCTAGGGAAGCTATGGGTCCCACTTTTAACCACAACTGGATATGGCCTGTTGTGTACTCTCCTCTTCCACCGAATCCTGTCACTTCCATTGGACACCCTTGGATCTTTCTTTCTGAAATCCCCGCAGCTTGCAGAGTGCTCAACGGGATGAGGTTTACGGAAGCGCCCGTGTCTATTAAAGCTTTCTTTATGGGGATTTGATTTATGGATGCCGCAAGATAGAGAGGTCTCCGGTGGTCTGGATACCCCACTTCCATATCTTCATCACTGAAGGTGATTTCGGTTGACTCCTGAAAGAGAGCCCTGTCATCTTGGACTTCCGCTGATAAACATTCCACCCCTGCCCCGGAGGCAATGCTTACTAGAGCCTCGGTAGCTACTCTTCTTTCTTTTGTTGTGAGACCTAGTTGATCAAATAAGTTTTTGAATTTGGAGCTTTGTTGTAAAGTGGTAATTGCTATGGCAGGCAAGGCCGGATTCTCTCCTTCGTCATCCCCTGGATCTGCACAGATCACTATTGCCGCTACACCCTTCCCTTTGTGATTCAGGAGTGGGTTTCTCTAGACCTCCTGCTGGGTCAGCTCTAAAGTTCCTTCTTTTATCCTGCGGTGCACTAGTCTGCGAAGTGCCCAACATTCTGCGGTGGCATGTTGGACATAGTTGTGTAAACGACAAAAACGCAGGTCCCTCCTTTCTTCCTCGGTGGGCTCCCTAGCAACTTGGTTAGGTTTGAATACGCCATCTGCTATCCATTTGTCTAGCAGTACGTCCAACTCCTTTGCGGTGCATGGTATTGGCGGAGGAGTATCGTATTCTTTCCCGTCGGTCTTCCTCCTCCGCTCACCGGTGGATACCACCATGGCTTGCGGGGCACTTCTTTTGTCCGTGCTTGGCTTTACAGACTGGGCAGTTTTTCTTGCCTTTTGTAACAGCTGTGCGAACTGGGAGATTTCAAGGTTTTCTAGGACTGCCCTGTATTCCCTGATCATATTCGTCATGCACATCTCCACCAGCGTCCTTTCCTCGCAATGGTCATAACAGTCGAGTGCTATGTTCCTAAATCTCTTAATGTACTCCATCAAGTCCTCACCATTCCTTTGTTTAGTTGCTTGCAATGTTGCAAGTGTCACCGTTTCCTCTCCGTGAAAGTACTTGGTGCAAAATACATCCACCATATCATCCCATGTTGGGATCGATCCTGGCTTTAAACCAATGTACCAGGTATAAGCCCGGTCACACAATGATTTGGAAAATTCTCGAAGACACAAGTCCTCGTCTGCGGCATAAGGGCCAAGCGTATCAACGAACTTGCTTACGTGCTCAACAGCACTTCCCTTCCTGCCGTCATATTGTGCGAATACTCGCGGTTCATACCTCTCGGGGTATGGTTTACTGAGCACCCTTAGCGGGTATGGGGGTCTACGTGCATAGAATCTCTCCTTTGGTCCTCTGGCTCTCTCTTGCTCCAGGAGAGCTGCCACTTCTGCCATAGTAATAAAGCGTTGATTTGTATTCTGTGGGACACCACCCACCAGTGTCTCTTCCGCCCCATGCTCTGGATCATGTCGGCTTCCTTTTTCCTTTGTTCTGTCCGTCTTTAGTTGACGAATTTCTTCCATCATTTGCTGTTGCGAGTGTTGCAAGGCCTGCAATACTTCAATGAAGGTGTTGGTATTGTCTACGGGGATCCTCAGAGGAGGTTGGGGTCCAGCCCCCATCTCGTTAGCACCTTCTGCCTGATTAGGCTGGGGTTGGTGGGGCGTTGTGGGCCTGGACTCTGCTTGTGAAGGTACAGCACTCATGTTGCGTGTAGTCCTGGATTTCGGAGGCATTTGTTTGCGAGGGCTCTTGTCCCTGGACTATTTCTCAACTCCCCAGCAGAGTCGCCAATTTAATGTGGGGGCCTTTTTTTCTATGTTGGGCTGGGCTGCCCTTTTGTGATCGTAGGCCCAAGTGTTCTGGGTTGCAGGAGTCGAGACCAGGCCAAATGGAACTCAACTTGGCCTGGCTTGTGCGCGAACTATGCCTCGTCTGCCGGGGGAGTGCTTTACCGCAGGCTGAGTTGACACAGAGAAAAGCTTACGGCAAGCAGAGCTTTTTTAGAAAAAAAAAATGCTTGCTGCAGGCAGAGCTGTTTCAGAAAAATGCTTACGGCGGGCAGATATTATTGATGAACAGAAACATACATTCTGGAATGACTAGATAACACTTTTAATGGGAAATGATAAAATAATCCATAACCATAATAACACTTAACAATCCTTAAATAAATAGTAAAGGAGAATGGTGATAAAATTAATTAATAGACATGGAATAAGTTTGGTTTCGTCCGCAGGAGTAAAGCCAAAGAGGAAGAACACCTCTTTTCAACGCGATTAACCTCCGAGGAAAAGAAATCCTGCCGTGAAGTTAATGGGTTTGAGGGAGGTGGACCCAAATGGTCAATACCCGAAATGAGTATGGAAGAGAGCAGGGATTTGAGAGGGAGAGAAGGGAAGAAACCTATCGGTGCATGCCACTAACTCTCACTCTTTTTTGTTTCTATCTTTCCTCTCTTTGTTTTCTTTCTTTTCGTTTTTCTTAGTGATTTCCACCCTTAGTGGTTTTTTAGTGTTGTGCTTCCCCTGTTTTGCTAAGTGTGTTACAGAGTAGTTTTTTCTTTTTAGTATTGCATTGCCTTCCACCCTTGTCCCTTTGTACACGGCAGAGGCTCCCTTCTTATAGCGCCTGCCGTGAGTGGATTTTTACTATTCTACCCTCCAACCGTTTTTGTCTGGTCTGGGAGTACTTGCCGACATTACTGTTCCGTCTGTGGGTTCCCCTGTTACAGGTACAGACATTTTTTGTCCGTTAGTCTGCCGCGGCATTCCTGCCTGCCGCGGTGATGTTTCTTCTCTCTCTATCCCTCGTGGCATGCACTTATTGGTTCCAACTCAGCGTTGCCTCTTTTGGGTGGTATGTCATCCCAGCAGGACGTATCCCCCAAAAAAGTTTGAGCAGGAACCTTAAAACAGGCCTTCCCCTCTCCCCACCTCCAAACCGTGCCCTCTTACCTCTGACCCATGACCCCACCATGTCCTGTATTGGCTGGGTACAGGCTGGTGGTGCTTGGGCCTTGCGCGTGTTTACGTCTGAATCCTGCCTGTTGTTCATGCATTTGCCTTGGACTGAAGACTTTGCTTGCCTACCGCCCGTTTCCGGCTTTTTCACGAGTTGCTATTCTGATTTCCCGCTCCTTCAAGGTCTGGGCTTTTACTCAGTGTTTGGGCTTTGTTTTCCTTTCAGCCCAATTCGTTTAATTACCTTTGCTTTCTTTCCGCATTATTTAGCCTTTCTTGCCGCAGTGACTTCTTCCTTCTGGGCCTTTTCTCAGGCCTGCCGTTCCAATTCTTTCCCCCAGTGACCCAATCAATGGTGGCCACTGGTGTTCTTGCTCATGGGCTCTCATGTCCCTTCTTCCCTTGGGCCTCTCCGGCCCATTTCTTTGGACATCCTTGGTCCGTTTATTAGCTCCGCATCCCATGGGTTTTTACTAACTTAATTGGGATTCCCCGGCCCAATTTCCTCATTCTCATCCTTGGGGTTCATGGGCTTGCCATTATCCCCTACTTTCTTTGTTTACTTTACCTTGGGCCTGCCGCAGCCCCTTCTCTCTTTTTCACAACACATACTGCCCATGGGTGCCATTTTCTCTCTTTCCGGGCCTTTTAGGCCCACTTACTTCCTCAAGACCCATTCATTCGTATTGATAGGCCTGTGATCCATTGTTCTTACCGCCTGGGCCTAATGGTTTTCTCACTTGGTCTGCTGCCCGCGTCGTTGGGTTGGTCTACCCTTGTCTATTTCGAAGAAATGACCCTCAACAGAGGTTTTATTAGGGTTGCATATCCTTGGGAAGAGTTTGTTTTCTTGTCGAATTCTATTTATTAGTGACGAATATCTTAGTTGGAAATATATCAATTTCAAATGCATATTTTTGGAAATGTATGATTTGTAATTCGTAAAGTTCATATATATATATATATATATATATATGACGGAAATCATATTTTCGTCCCTATATTTTCAGGCGATTTTCACATTAGTCCCTAGATTTTATTTTCATCGCTTTTAGTCTATATCATGAAAAATGCTTCCCGTTTTAGTTCCTACTATTACATCAGAGACGGAAAATGTACACATGGCAAATGGAGTGCACTGTTGGCACACTAAAAGCTGATGTGCCCATTAAAATAATAATAAAAAATGTTATTTCGCATTAAAAAATGCCACGTCAGCATCTAAATTTAAAATTTTAATTTATTAATTTTAACTAAATAAAAAAAATCAAAACAAAAATCAAAATCAAAATTCACATGAATTAAGATCTAAAAGTATCTTGAACAGGAACACCAATCCAGATTTAAGATCTCAAAATTGAAAACCAAAAACCACAGATTACACAAAAACCACCGCCACTGCCACAAAATCTCTGCCAAACATCCACCAAAACTTTTGCCAAACTCCACAGATTGCACAATTTCTCCAACCCACTCAAATTCTTCACACGAATTCAACCCTCATCAAAATCAAATTCCAGAAATCCATTAAACCCCAAATCATGCTTAAACTTAAAAAATCAGATCTCAATCCAAAAACAAAGACACACCCACTAATCCAATCCCAAAACCCAAATGGAAAAAACAAGTCCAACCCACATACCTGAAGTGCAGAGAGATGCTCAGCATAGAACTACTCAACAGTTTCATTCACATACTTGTCAGCAAAACTGGTACAAACCTTACCATCCTGCAAGCAACTCTTAATATTGTTCCAATTCTTGGTATTGGTAACCCTCTTCTGCAACCAATTGGAGTAATCACCAAGCCTATACTCCTGATACACACGATTCGACAAGGCCTCCCCAGCACCCTTGTTGGTAACAGCAAAGACAAAGATGATAAACACGAAGAGAAGAACTATGAGAAGGAACATGACCAAAAGGTAGAACCAGAGGAGCCATGAAACACGGCAACAAGCTCCGATTAAGCCAGCTATGGAGACCACCATGAGAAAAACGCTGAGTGCGATGATGGGTTTGTTAAGCCAACGCTCGCACTCGGTGTCGGCTTGTCGGCTCAGCCATATCCCAGCACTGAGGATTGGGATTGAGAAGGAGGAGGGTCGGATTTGGGTTTGTGTTTGGATTTGGTTTTTTTGGGTTTTCTGAAGATGGATTGCTGGGTTTGTGTTTGTTGTTTTTGTGTTTGGTTAACAAGAAAAATCAGTTTCTGGGTTTGTGTTTGGTTTGGTTGATATGTTGCTGGGTTTGTGTTTGTGTTTCTGGGTTTGTGTTTGGTTTGGTTGATATGTTGCTGGGTTTGTGTTTGTGTTTCTGGGTTTATGATTTTTGGATTTTAATTTTGTGTTCTTAAATTTGGGTTTGTGTTCTTGTTGTTCTTGTTCAGGACATACTTAGATCTCAATTAGTGTAATTTTTTATTTTTATTTCTGTTTTTAATTTTTTTATTTAGTTAAAATTAATAAATTAATTTTTTAAATTTAGATGCTGATGTGGCATTTTTTTTTATTATTTTAATGGCCACGTCAGATTTTAGTGTGCCCACAGTGCACTCTGTTTGTCATGTGTGCATTTTCCGTCTCTGATGTAACGGTAGAGACCAAAACGGGAAGCGTTTTTCAGGATAAGGATTAAAAGCGGTAAAAATAAAATCTAGGAATCAAAGTGAGAATCACCTGAAAATGTAGGGACGAAAATGTGATTTGATTACTATAGATGGAAGTGTCTACGGCGAAAAATATTAGGAGAGATTTTAGTATGGTTATATCTTTATTTCATAGGAAGATATTAGTTATCTAGATGGAAGTGTCTACGGCAAAAAATAATTATAAAAAAAAAAAAAAATGAATAGTTTCATTTGCTAATAGATTTGAACACAATAACCAAATTAACTCATTTTGACAAATTGAACGACTAATTTGACAAAAAATAAACCTTTAAAGACTAATTTGACAATTGAAGCAAAGGTTAAAGGATTAAATTGAAGAAACTTTATAGTTTAGGGCGGGGGGGGGGGGGGGGGGGGGGGGGGGCGGAACTTGCCCTTGAATCTGTCTTATTAATTTGTCAATAAATTAAAGAAACATAAATAAGGATTTTCTCAAACTGAATCCAGCCCGTTTATATACAACTTCATTTTCAAGTTGCTTGTGTGAGTTTGTTATTGACAACGGAGGTAGTGTACTTCAACTATGTTAGAATAATCAAGGTGATATACCCTATATGAATCAGCTGGGAACTGGAAGTAATCAAATTTACATGAGAACTGAAATTCAAAAGCAAACATAAAAATTATTTAGCTTAACAAGTGATTCCAAGCCTCTCAAGTGCTAAGTAAAGAATAGCAGTAGACATCTTTCTTCCGCACAAAAGAGATATGCATTGCAAGTTGAACATAAATAAAACTGAGGTTTCTGCTTTCATATAGGAAAGCAATAAGGAGCAAAGATAAAGCGAGATAGTTTGTCAAGCGGCACCAAGAGACTTGTCTAGCAAATTGAAGAAAAAGTAAAAGAGATATATCATTGATAGCGTAATAATCAAAGAAGAAGATAAAGCGAAGAAAGAAAGAAAGAATGAATGCCAAGTGACGAACCCTCAGACCAGCAGAAAGCTCACCTACAAGCGAAGAGATTTTTTGTGTTGCAATTTGAAGAAAAAGTAAAGGCATAATAGCGCTCACCGTCTTGTACTTAATCAAGAACCTAGAGCTAGGCAAGAAATCCAAATGTCAAGTAAAGAATATTTTGCCAGACATCTAATCTTTGCACAGATATATACTTGCTTGCAAATTGAGAAAGGGTAGGATTTAGTATGGAAAGCAATAAATTAAAGGCAAAAATGCATTTTTGGTCCCTACATTTTAGACCGATTTCTGTTTTGGTCCCTACTTTTTAGACGCGCCTACCTTAGTTCTTGAAAATTGAAAATTGAAAATTGTTGCTATTTTGATCCCTGTCGTTATCTTAGTATGTTAGATGCTGACGTGACTAATAAAATAATAATAATAAATTTTATTTGACATATAAAAACGCCACATCAGCATATAAATTATTAAAAAAAATAAAAATTTTAATTTCTTAATTTTAATTTAAACAAAAGATAAAATTTTGATTAAAACTGAAAATTTTCTCAATTCTAAGATTTTCTTGCTTTTTTTTTCTTTTGGGTTAACCAAACATAAAAATACAAAAGGTTTAGTCGTAAGTTGGATCTTCCCCGAATCTCAGATCAATTTCTCTTATCCTCTCTCTGAGCTACTCCACGGCCACCATAAGCCACCACCGGCGGTGGTTTTTCTCTGAACCTCTATCTCTACCTCTCGATCTCACTCTCTCTAATCCTTCGATACCCACGAATTGGCAAGGTCTCTATGGCTGAACCTTTAGCTTCTCCACAACAACCTCAACCTCATCGTACCAAATCAGTTTCTCCAACTCTCTCTCAGAGACCTTCTTCGATCTTGGCTTCGAGTTCAGATGGTGTTTGGTTTAGGTATTGACAAATTTTTGAACATAAGTATGTGGGTGTGAATTTTTTGTTGAGGTCAAAGAGATCGAACTGAGTTTAGGAGAGAGGAAGTGAGAGACAAAGACGAAGAGAAGCCATCGCTGGTGGTGGTCGTGGCATGTAGCAACAAGAGAATAGGTTGCCCATGGAGGTCAGAATGGTTGCTGAGTTTGTTCAAATCTAGGTATCTGGGTTTGTTTGAATCTTGCGTGACTGAGTTTGTTCAGATCTGGGTATCCTTGCTCTTGTTTTGGGTTTTTTTTTTTTTTTTTTTTTTTTTGAAGAGAATGTGGAGTTGTTTGTTTTTATGAGTTTTTTGTGTGTTTGTTTCCCAAGAAAATTTCTGGGTTTATGGGTTTGTTGGAGATTGGGTTGGCTACTGTGTTTATGGATTTATTTCTTGGGTTTATCTATGGTTTTGTTTGTTTTCTTCGATTATTTTTTGTTTTTCTGGATTTGATGGAGATTGGATTTGGTTGTTGGATTTGGGGTTTGCTAGGGATTGGTTTGGTTCCTAGGTTTATTTTTTGGATTTGGGAAGAACATGAAGAACAAATTCTTATGTTCTTATGAAAAAATAATGAAAGTAACAATTTTTTTTAATTAAATTAGATTTTAGGTTTTTTCTATATTTAATTTATTTTTTTTTTAATTTTTCTAACATGGATTTAAAAAAAAAAAAAATTTAAATGCTGATGTGGCATTTAAAAAATGTCAAATAAATTTTTTTTTTTATTAGCCACATCAACATCTAACATGTCTTCAATGCACTCCATTTGCCACATATGCTTCTTCCATTACTGAGACGATGGTAGGGACTAAAATAGCAACAATTTTTTATTTTCAAGGACTAAGTCGGTGTGTCTAAAAAGTATGGACTAAAACGAGAATCAGTCCAAAATGTAAGAACCAAAAGTGTATTTTCTCCTAAATTAAAAGATAAAACCAGAAGAATATATAGAATAGAAAGCATGATAGGTAGTCTAGTCCACATTCAATTAGTAAACATGGCAAAATAGGTTAGGGTCCACTAAACCAACCCAAATCCAAAGAAAAATACCCAAGTCAAACTTGAATTTTCTATTTTGTTTTTGCTCAAAGTAAAAACGGGTTGATGCGTGACCTAGCCCATTTTTGTAACATATATTTGAAACAATAGACATGTATGATAAACATTCATGGGTGTAAAAAGAGTGAAGCCGAAGTATATCAATGAAGTTAACATAAATTATAGATGCTTAGGCCTATTTTTAACAATCCATAGCAAAAATAAATAGCTGCTCAAAATGAAATATGATATTTTTTGGAGTGTATGCTGCTTAACAATAATATGATATTCATAAATGAGACTATGTATAAATAAGTAAACAATCAAACTTTGATATATATTCCCAATTAAATAGAGTACCAACTACAATGCATCCAAAATTAACAGAAGTATTAGATTATTTTTCAAGATATTAGAATATGAAGTTAGTTTTCAAGATTGTAAACTTCTTATATGTTTTAATTGTTTGTCAAATTATCATTCCAATAGCACATTTGTAATTTTGTTTTATTTTATGGATGTTGATATTGTGTAGAAGTGAAACTTGTGTGTTTGTTGTAATTAGATTTTCAAATGATAAACTAAACTCCTATGTTTGTGTTATTTTGTTTTGGTTAGCAATGTTGGGATATGTATAATTTTATAATTATTAAACAAATATCAATTTGTTGAGTTGAGCTCTTTATTAATATATTAGCAGTAAATTCAAATTAATACATTTTACACCAAGTAATTTATTGCATGACTTACCAAGTGGCAAATACATGTTTTTTTAATAAAAAAATTCAAGAGAGAAAAATATGGGTTGACCTAACCCTACCCTTAACCTAATTAAGTAGACCCGTTTCCAACCCACTTAAAATGACTCATTTTTTTTTTTTTAATCCAGACCCTATTGACCCGTCCCTCAAATTTTCCCACATCTACCAATTAGTGTGGAGTGAAAGTTGTGTAGTAGATTAATGTTTACCTTTACAGTTCACTTATGAAATGATCATTAGATGAACTAGTATTTTTTTAGAATATTCATGTATGAAGGATCCTTTGAATCTACAAGGTGATAGGGCCTGAAATTCGCCTAAGAAATTGAGAAAACCTAATTACTTAGAGGCTACAATATCCTTAAATAGTAAAAGAAAACCTAAAGCAATTAGGAAAATGGCCATAAAACCCTGATTCGTGCTCATCACGAAATCAGGTGGCAAAATAGTAAATTTTACAAAAAATTGCAAAAATAAGATAATTGTAGAATTAAAAACTACTGTCTCTAAGAAATGTTTTAGAACAAACAAAACTTTATTCTGACATTTAAATTTAAAGTTATAAGGAACATAAATATTACTAAAAATGCAAATATGTATATTTTAGGGGCTCTTCGGTCATGGCGGCCGGGGGGGGGGGGGGGGGGGGTGCAACGAGTTTGCTCTTAGCCTTATTTCCTTTCATGTCACAAATTTTCCCGCAATTTGTCGTTGTTGCAGATGATTTCTTCTACCACTTGTTAGGGAGATAATATCTTGTGGAGATTCCAATTTAGTAGTTATTATCTATATTTATATTACTATTTAAAAGGTTTCCAAGCTGGCTTCTAGGTAGTTTAAGCCATGGACTTTAAGTCTTGGATATTCTAATATATCCTCTCCCTGCTCATTTATAGTTTTTCAATTAAGAGGGACAAATTCGTAAAATAAAAGCTCACAATTTAAAACCTCTCAATAAACTCATGTTCTTAGTACTTTATAATCTTCTTATCTCCGTTCATGCCCACTTTGGCAAGAAGGCCCAATAACAAGAAAAAGCCCAACAATATGGGAGAATATAAGGAAGAAGCATTAACAAGGTAATAAGAAAACCATTAAATCTGAATGGTAAGAATAATAGTCCATGGGCCTAAAAATAGTAAAAAGACCCCAAGGAAAGCAAGCGGGTCCAAAGGAGCTCAAAGAAAAAAGTAGTAAACCCATGAGAATTATGAAAAGTGGAAAGCAAGCAAAAATGGGCCGAAAGATCTCAAAGGAAAGAATTAGTAAATGGGGTTGGTAGAAGGGCCAATAAACCCTGAAAGTAAAGCCCATAGGAATGAAAGATTGGAACGGGCCGAGGATGCCCAAAGGAATGAAGCGGGCCAAGTATGCCCAAAGAAATAAAATAGGCCAAGAAAGCCTAAAAGTAGTATGTGAACAAGCCCAGCAGTAGTACTGGGCTACATGAATTGAGTAAAAGAAAAGTGTGCGGGAGGCCCAAAGGAGGCCCAGCGAGCACAAGCCAAAATGCAACATGATAGAGGCAGTGAGGTTGCATGGTAGAAATGCCAGCCAATCCACAAAGAAGGCAAGGGCTGAATTGAAGAAGGAAAGACCCATGCCCAAGCAAAACTCAGCCTAGAGAGGAAGCAAGATACAAAGAATGAAGACCCAGTGACTCATCCACACCACAAGAGGTTAAGAATGAGTAGCAGAACGTGCAGCAAAGACTAGACAAGCCCCCAGGCCATGGCAATTGCATGAACAACAGACAAGCCATGGACTCACATGAAAGTGGAGCACGCACAAGGCTCAAACATCATCCACTTGTACCTAGCCAATACTGGAGTAGTGGGTCATGGGTTAGAGGTAAAAGAAGGTATGGTCTGGCGATGGGGAGAAGGGAGAAGGGAGAAGGGAGAAGTCTATTATGGGATTCCCGCTCAAGCTCTTTTAGGAGAAATGTCCTGCTGGGATGACATGCCACCCAAAAGAGGGAAAGATGAGCTGGAATCACTAGATGTATGTCATCGGAGCTAGAAAGAGAGAATGCCCAACCCTTATTCGAATGAGAATGCCACAGAGAGTAAGAAAACAAAACAAAACTCTTTTTTCTGAGAATGGATCATGGCATGGCCAGCATGGGGAAATGGTGGTGACTGGGCAGCTGACAAACCAGTAGGTGGTCTGGGAAGGACACTCATACCAAGACAAAAGCAATTGAGGGGTAAAACAGTAAAACTCATCATGGCAGGCAGTATAAAAAGGCCTTAGCTGTGCACAAGAGAACAACAAGAACAACGGCAAGGCAAGCCAGAGAGATATACAAAAGAAAAACAAGTAAGAAAAGAAATGAAAGATAAGAAAGAAAATAGGTAACATAGAAATCATAAAGGAAAAATAGAGAGTAAGCTAGAGTTTGATAGTGGACATGCACCAATAGGCTATCCCTTCTCTCCCTCTAATAGTCTGCTCACTAGTAAAGATTAAAGAATTCAAGGATAAGCCATCTAGGCCCATTCTTTCAAAGTGAGCAATTTTCGTGGCAGGATTCCCCCTGTGAGATTACCCACATTAAGGAGTGGTTCCCTTCCTGGACTTAACTCTCTTAAGGAACCAAGCACGACAGACTAACCATTTTTTTTGTCTTAATTAGTCAAGCATTTAATAATCTTTTCTTTTATTGTTGTTATTAATCTATTTCTGCCGTACTCATATCACAGCGTTCTTTCCCCTCTTGCCAGGGGAATGGTTTAATCGTCGTCTTTGACTAACAACAAATATATTCTTCTTGTTTTATCATATTATCACTCATGCTATAACACTTTTGTGACAGCATTTTCTGCCGTAGGCACGTGACCAAAATCTCAGCAAAGGGGTCCTAGCTTGTGCACAAGTTGGTTTGAGGTGGGTTCCAATCAAGCTAGTCCCGACTCTCCTACCCCAGAACTATTGGGCCATAACGCAGCAAGAAGCAATCCAGCCCAAAAGTATAGAAAGGCCCAACACAATCTCTTATCCTTTTTGAAATTTAAACAAACACACTCTATTTTCCTCCTCACCACTTATCCTTTTTAAAATTTAAGTAGACACATTTTTTTCTTTTTATTTTTATTTTTCTTCTTCTACGTTCTTTTTGGTTTTGAACAATAAAATCCCTAGGAATTTAGCATAGTAAGATTACTTTCACAAAACACCACGTCATTAGTCAAAAGGTATATTCTATCAAATTTTCATATCCTCTTACATATTTGATTTATGATTGGAATTTCTTCTTTTAATGCAACAGTTCTTTCACTTTTGTAATCTTTTTAGGTTTTCAAGATGAAGATGTGAAATCTAATATGTTTTTGAAGTTGTTACCCAATATTTAGGTGGTGATAACTAATAAGGATAAAGATATCCTGTGAGGGAAAAAGAAATTGAGAGTAAGACAACTAAGAGTGACTGTTTTATACGAGTGCTAATGATTAAAATATAAAAGTAAAAATCGTAACTGCTAGATGATGATACTGGAAATGGGAAACTGGTTTAAATTGATTTTCTGAATTTATCTAAAATTTTAAAAGAAGAATATATAGAAGAATTTTTGAAATTTATAACACAAAAAGAGATGAATGAATGGAAAATTATGATATTAAACCCTTCCCGGGCCCAAAAAAAGAATCTCATTGTACGCCTGAAGCGTGTGTGATGATGCTGGTAACATCTAAGGGCATCATTTAACCAAAAAGTTTGTACTTATAAGTTTAAGCTTAACTATGTTATATTGACTACTCACTCTTCTCATTGTTATTCAATATAGAACTTCACTCACACATACTTCGCCAACACATACCAGGCCTTGATTCACTACCCATGAATGGCTATGCAATTGTGGCCGTTTGCTCTTGCAACCACTCCTTGCTAATATGGGATAGATTTTACTTTAAGCCACGTGGCATTCTAAGTGGCATAAAATATATATATATTTTTTTAATTTTATGTTGGCTTTTAATTAACCTTGTTAGCAATTTCTATCCATCACATAACTACAATGACTATTTTGACATAATACTAAATGTTAGAGATTAAATTAACACATTTAAAATGTTAAAGATCAAATTGACACAGTGTAAATGTTAAAACCAAATAGGTAATTTACCCTTGGTTTGATTAAAGTTTGTGCTATTAGAGTTTGCAGTTATTCGAAGTATTAGACCTAGATTTGCTATTGGGGTTGCATATTCATGGGAAATTTTTGCTTTTTTGTAAAATTGTATTTTTTAGTGATATTTGTAACTTTGTGTCTCACTTGGAAATATATCAATTCAAATGCATATTTCTTGGCGGTATATGATTGGTAGTTTGTAATGTTCGTGTCTTTTTATATATATATATATATATATAGTTTTTCGAATTATGTTGGAGAGATTTTAGCATAATAACTTTATATCATAGCAAGATATTAAGAATCTTGGTCACCATGCATTTGAAATATTTAAATGGGTTCAGTTGCTAACAAATTTGGACTGATTTGACAATTGAGGCAAAAGTCAAGGAACTAAATTGAAAAGGGGGTTAGTGAAACTTGGATTTGAACTTGTCTTGTTAATTTGTTTATAAAAATATACAAGCATAAACATGTTTATTCCCAAATTGAATCCAACCTGTTCATAGATAAATTCATTCTCAACTTGCTTTTGTGTGAGTTTGTTGTTGAGAATATGGAGGCTGGGTTCTTTAACTATGTTAAAATAAACAAGCTGACATACTCTCCCACTAATCAGCTGGGAAGTAATCAAATTTGCATGAGAACTAAAATAAGCAAACCAAAAAATTACAATATATACGGTTAAACAAATGATTCCAAACCTCAACTGCTAAGTAAAGAATAGCAGTAGACATCTGTCCTCTGCACAAAAGAAATATGCATTGCAAGTTGAACAGAAAATAAAAGTGAGATTTCAGCTTTCATATAGGAAAGTAATAATTAAGGAGAAAGCCAGATAGTTTGTCGAGCGCGACACCAAGAGACTTGTCTAGCAAATTGAAGAAAAAGTAAAAGCGAAATACCATTGATAGCAGAGTAATCAAAGAAGAAGATAAAGCGAATGAAAGCAAGAAAGAATGAATGCCGAGTGACAAACACTGAGGCGAGGCAAGAGACTTTGTGTAGCGAATTGAAGAAAAAATAAATGCATAATATATAGCCCTCAGTACTGTCTTGTACTTGATCAAAAACCTAAAGCTAGGCAAGAACTCCAAATGCCAAGCAAAGAATATTTTACCAGACATATATCTAATCTTTGCACAGATACTTGATTGCTTGCAAATTGATAAAGGGTGGGGCTGGGTATGGAAAGAAATAAATTAAAAGATAAAGCCAGATAAATATAGAATAGAAAGCATATATAATAGACAGTCCAATCCACATCCAATTAGCATGGAGCATGTGAAGACCTGTTGTAGATTAGCTTTTACCTTTACAGTTCACCTACGACCGTTAGATGAATCAATAATTAGTACTAAATATTTGTCAAATATTCACGTATAAATTGTGTGATTACTTAGGGAGTAAAGTCTCACAAATAGATAATAATAACAATATTAAGTGGTTAATATAATAGAATTTGACTCATATGTTATGTTACGTTATGTTATCATTAATAGAAAGTTGGTGTATTTGTTTGGTTGTTTTTCTTGTGTCATTAGGTTGTTTTTCTCTTTGAGTTAAGCCATGTCTTTATATGTTATGTTATATTATCATTAAAAAATTATAAACACTAAATTATCATGCCAGCTAGTATCATATTTTACATTCTCAACAGCTTGGAATATTAGCTCCTCAAAAAAAAAAAAAAAAAAAAAAAATGGAATATTAGTCGTGAACTATTTGAAAAGACTACAAATGAAATTAGGATTGAATTTTTTTTTTCTAGGTATTTGTCTAGATATTACTGCCTCTTTTTTAGTTTGTCCAGTTTTTTGTTGGGAAAACATATAGTACTATTAAGTTCTAATATCTCAATTTTTGTGTCCTTTCACTTGTAATTTTATGTGCTTCCAATATCATTCAAACTAATGTATAACTTTTACATGGTAGGATAAAATAAAAAACAAACACAATTACACATTTATGTGAGTTCAAATTATACCTAGTGTAGAGTTATACTTTTTAAAGCCATTGATATATACATAAGTTTTACTCTTTTTTATTATTATTTATGGATGTACTCGTGAGTTTACTCTTTTTTTTTTTCTTTTTTTTTTTTTGTTGATTTATTTATATTAGATTTTGTTACTTTTGCACTACATTACTCACATAAAACAAAAATTAAACAAATTTAGATAGGACATGTGGCACAAATTTAGAATTTAATTAAATTTTTTCCCAACTTTAGCTTTATATAAATTTACTCTTCTAATTTATTTCTTCCTTACAAAAGCACGTACGGTAGCAAGTTTTGTTGTGTTTATCCGACTAAAAGAGAAAAACAACTTAATGACACATGAATATTTATATTAAAACCATAGTTATTAAATTGGATTGACCAAGCCAGTTGGACCAGTGACTCAACTAGTTCCATCATTAATTAGATCATTTAAGCATATTATTCAGTCAAATCTAGTGGGATATATATTTTTGGTGCATTCAACTAAAGGAGTTTTCTTTTCTTCTTTTTTTTAATAAAAAATAATTTTTTTTCTATTTCTCGACTTTCCCATCCTCCAACCAAATCCATGAGATAAAAATAAATTTCTTTTATTCCTTTAATTTTTCATTCCCATCATTTCCTATCACCCAACTTTTTAATCGCCCAACCAAATAAAGCCTTCCACTTTTAGCTTATTTATATCTGGCATAAGCAGAGCTCTATATGTATTAAATAGTCAAACAAAACAAGCTGCTTGGCCACACTTTTCCTCCTCACCCTCGCAAATTCCAAAACATTCATCTCCGTGAATCTAACCATGTCTTCTTCCTCTAAAGATATACAAACAAATCCCGGAGAAACCTCGTCCTTACAAGTTACTGTTAATACCATAAACGAGTGGATCAACTCATTGTCCTCAGAGCAAGGCACGTCCACTGGGAACAATTTGGTGGACAAATCGGACAGAGAGGACGGCAGCAAGAAAGGAAAAGACGATAGCGGAAGCGACACTCAACAACTCGAGATGTTACGCAAGAATCTCAATCAAATTCAAGACTCCTTAATTCAACTTCAGAAGTTTGAAGAAAGCGATCTTGCTAAAGAACTACGAGCTCATCTACGCTCCCTTAAAGCCAAATATGAGACTGTGAAAGACAAAAAAGAACAAACCCCTATTCCCAATGCTCATTCCAAGACAGTTTCATCATCTGTCCAAGACATCAACAAAGACCTTATGAAGATAAAGTACCAGATTCCATCATTCCGCAAACTGTCCTTGACAAGTTCGAAGGCTCATTCACGGGCAAGCAGTGGGTCTAATGAGGGCAGTTCAGTCCTGGAGTTGCCTATGTTACACGAGAGTGAAAGCTTCCCTACAAGCTCATTTTACAGTGAAATTAAAGTTATTTTTGACTGCCTTGGAGAAGAAGAGAAGTTCATTCTGTCACGCTTTGCTGTGCTCACTGAAGGTGCAGTGGTGAAGAGGAGGCTTTTGACCTATTGGGGGCTCGGAATGGACTATTTATCAGATTCAGAAACAAAAGAGGAAACGCCTGAGGAAATTGTTGATAATATTCTTGAGAAATTACATGAGAGGGGCTTTATTGAGCCTGCTATGAGAAAGCGAAAACAGAAAGTTAGAAGCTACAACATGGATCCTCTTGTGCGTTCTGCTATGATTATGATTTTTGAGAAAAAGAAGTCTGATGGTAATTCTAATGGGAACGCGGTGGGGTATGGCACAACCTCGACATTTTTCGTAAAAGGCGAGGAAAAATTTGTGAATGGCGGAAGTCCTTCAGAAGAGGGAGAGGATCAAAGTCAAAATTTAGATCCAGAAAAACTTGTTACATTGTTCAATGTTAATGAGCATTCTCCCGATACCCAGCTGAATGATTTGGCGAAGAAGAACAGTAAAGATGTAAAAGTGGTGGACTGGTTATCGAAGATGAAATTACTCAAAGTTCTTTATCTGGGAAGATGGCAGAAATCTGATGGTTATCACATTGAGGTGAAGGACACTGCCTTCTTAAAAGTATTGAAGAGTATGGATAAATTGAAGTTTCTTAGCCTTCAAGGGATCTCTAGAATCAAAGAGCTTCCACGTTCCATAGGCATGCTCAAAAATTTGGTGGTCTTAGATCTCAAGGATTGTTACAATCTGGAGCTACTTCCAGAGGAGATAAGCTCACTCACGAATCTGAGGTATTTGGACATTTCTAACTGTTATCTTCTAGGTAACATGCCTAAGAAGCTATCCTCTCTCTCAGAACTCCAAGTTCTTAAGGGGTTTATCATTGGTGATTTACAAAGGAGAAACTTGGGTTCTTTAGAAGATTTGAAGGGATTGAAGAAGCTGAAGAAACTGACCATCATTGCAACTAGAAACGACTTCCCTACACCAACAGATCTAGGCGCCCTTGAAGAGCTTAAAGCACTTCGAAAGCTAACAATAGCCTGGGGTGTAGAGAAAATATATCTAGAAGATGAAACATCAGTGCGTAGAAAAGCAACGGGATCATCAGTGCGTACGAGAGATAAACTTCCAAATGAGTTGGAGAAACTGGATCTTCAGTGTTTCCCCTATTCTACTCCGACGTGGCTGACACCTGATGATTTGTCAAATCTAAAGAAACTCTACATAAAAGGAGGCAACTTCACAACTTTGAAGAAAGGTACGTGGAAAGTAGAGGCTTTACGTTTGAAGTACTTGAGGGAAATGAAGAAGAATTGGATAGAACTAAAAGAATTATTCCCAAAATTGGTTTACTTGGAGAGAGTTAAATGCCCGGGGATCACACTCTGCCCTTGCGACGAGAATGGAGTGTGGCAAAAATCCGAAAACATAAAATGCAGTTGCGACCGGTTCCAGTAGTGTGGATTGATTATTGTTCTCTAATCACTAGGGAACTCACATTACCAACAAATATTATTGTGTGTTCAATATGTCTTAGAAGCAATATTTTCCATCAGATTTTCACAAATTAATGACATGATTTGTTATGATGGGTGCATAATAAAAGTGGTGTCATTGGTAGATAAAGGTGAATGAGATGTTACTACAATGACATCAAGACAAGTCAATCATTATGAAAAAAAATTGTGTCTCGAGCAATACTCTTGTATGTTTTTGGCCCACATCATGTGGTACCCATGGATGTAAGCTATTATTGAACTACTTAAATCTATGGTATTCCCTTTTGTGTGTGATTATCTATTTTTCAAGTTTTCATTGTTCTTATTATTTATTTTGAGATCTTTCTCAAGCCATGATAGCTTCACAATCAATGGTGACATTTGAGCTTCTTTTTTTTTTTTTTTGGCAATAACTTGATACAATCTTAGTAAATAATAAGATAGACTACTTTAGAATATTAAACTCTATCATCAAAATAAAAGTGACTCATTATTTAAAATATTATTTTCTAAATTTTAAGAAATTTAAATTTTCACTTCATTTATAATATCAAAAAAGAGTCATGTAGCTCAACTGACACTTTCCGGCATCTCCAACAAAAAATGTCTACGGCCCAAATCCCTCCTACCCCTTATTATAACTATCAAATTATTCAAAAAGAAGAGAGAGAGAGAGAGAGAGAGAGAGAGAGTCTAGTTACTTAACAAGTTCAATTATCTTTAGTGGGTGTTTGCGTTTGTTGATTGTTTATTGCTTATTAACTAAAAATTAGATAAAGTATAATTGTCTGTACTTTGAAAATAAAAATGAAACTTTAACAGACTATGCATAAACGAAAAAACTAGAAAGCTAAAAGAAAAGGGATGGAAAAAAACGCTCTTAATGGCATTCAAATGCAAGTATAGGGCTTTGTGTGAATCGTTGCTTAATTTATCTTAAAGTAGGAAATAGTTTCAAAATAACATATTAGTCGAATTCCTTAAAAAAGAAGAGTGAAATATAAGTGGCACTTTAAAAGATAGAATTTCAGATCAGTATAAACCAGGGCAAATATTAGTTATCATTATTGTGATGCCCCAATTTGATTGATTGATTATGTGATGAGTCCCACATCGGGTATTTACTGGGTTGAACTAGGCTTTATTAACAACTACAAGGAGCCTCAATAGTGACTAGTCCTTGACTAGTCATTTTGAGGTATAGCGCAAATATGGCTAGCACTTTTCCTTGGGTCGTTACATATGGTATCAGAACCGGCCCGGTAATCCCGTGTGGGCTCGAAAAAGTGGGCCCTAACGAGGACGTTAGGGATTTAAGTGGGGGAGATTGTGATGCCCCAATTTGATTGATTGATTATGTGATGAGTCCCACATCGGATATTTACTGGGTTGAACTAGGCTTTATTAACAACTACAAGGAGCCTTAATTGTGACTAGTCCTTGACTAGTCATTTTGAGGTGGGTTGAACTAGGCTTTATTAACAACTACAAGGAGCCTTAATTGTGACTAGTCCTTGACTAGTCATTTTGAGGTATAGCGCAGATATGACTAGTGCTTTTCCTTGGGTTGTTACAATTATCAACTAATATTACTAAGTGCGCAACCTAATTTTCAATTAGTGCCTTTTTAATTCATTGATTATTAAACCAGTAATTTTTCTAAAGAGCTAATTCTTAAATAGTTGTATCAAATGAACCCTAAAAGATGAAATCTCTGATGTGTATAACCTAGAGAGATGGATAAAATATCTGAAAACTAAATGTTAGTACAGCGTCATTATGACCCGAGAAAATTCTAGTCACATTTGCAGATTCCTCAAAATGACTAATCATGAAATTTATTATTACCAAATCAATTGAGTTTATACTTACATTTAATGTACCATTAATATAAGTTACACTACTTGATTATGTTAGTACAGCGTCATTATGACCCGAGAAAATTCTAGTCACATTTTGCAGATTCCTCAAAATGACTAATCATGAAATTTATTATTACCAAATCAATTGAGTTTATACTTACATTTAATGTACCATTAATATAAGTTACACTACTTGATTTTTTTTTTTTTTGAAGATGGACCCAGATTTCATTCATTAATTGAAACCAATAGAGTCAAGGTACAAAAATTCTAATGCTGGCTGTGGACATTCTTCCAGCCAAACACGTTCATCATGTACTAGCCTAGCATGCTTAGCCAACGCATGGGCCACTTTATTCGCACTACGTTTAACAAAACTAGCTGCAAAACTTCTCAAACCTGCTGCTATACATTGTATTTCTGCATATATATGACCCATGCGAGACCTATTAGGCTTTAGAGAACTAAGAGACTTCATGACAGTCAAGTTGTCACCTTCCAGTATCAGCTCCGAGAAACCCACTTCCACAGCAAACTCCATTGCTCTCCGGCATGCAAGCACCTCCGCTTCCTCACTGTCCCGCACCGGTGGTCCTCTGGCAACTAGAGAAGCCATAACTTCTCCCTTGTCGTTACGCACCACCACTCCAACACCAGATGCATCCAAGTCCGCAAAAACCGCTGCATCGAAATTCACTTTGTAAATTAACCCCACTGGAGGCTCCCATTTCTGCACCACCCCGGTGTTATTATGGATGGCCAAACGCTCTTGTGCTCCTCTAAAAACCTCCAACATGTCCGTTGCACGTTTCACAAGTCGAGCCGGATCTTGGATAGCACCACCATGTAAAATAGAGTTCCTATGGTTCCAAATTACCTAGCACTGAACCAGAAAAAGTTCGATCACCTCCTCCTCTACTTTATCCATCAGCTCCTCCACCAACTGTACAAAATCATCTTGTCCTCCCCTACACTTCTGTATCCGTCTGTGACTGTCAGCCCACACACCCCGAGCCACTCCACAACCCCACAAAACGTGTAACACCGTCTCTGTTTCTTGCTTACAGAATTCGCACGTCCCATCTTCAATAATTTTTCTGCGCGCCAAGTTTTCTTTCGTAGGCAAAATATCCTGGCAAGCCCTCCATCCAAACACCTTTATTTTACTAGGCAAATGGAGCTTCCACAACTTTGGCCATATCAGTCCTCTGTTCCTCAGACCCGAGCTCTCCACTCTTCCATCCATCTCACTGTCCAGCCCCCTTGCAATGAAGTAACCCGACTTTACCGTAAATTCCCCGTTTTTATTAGGCAGCCACACTATCGAGTCTGGAATGTTCCTATGACACAGGGGAATACGGAGAATAGCCTCCGCATCCTCCCTATGAAATTTCACACCAATGAGTTCACGGTCCCATCCATATCCATCCCCATCCATCAGCTCACACACACGCCAATCCTCCTCTGCATCCAAAGGTCTGTGAAGAACTTGATTAGTGTGGTAATTTGGAAGCCACTTATCTTGTGTGACTCGGATTGACCGGCCATCTCCTACCCTCCAACAACATCCCTTTTTCAGAATATGTTTGGCTGCAAGCAAGCTCTTCCACACATAAGAACTATTAGGTATATCAACCGCCTCCAAAAAACAATTACGGGGAAAATACTTAGCCTTGAAACATCCATATAGCAAGGAATCTTTCTCATGTAATAACCTCCATTCCTGTTTGGCCAACATAGCAAGGTTGAAATTTCTTAAGTCCCGAAAACCCATGCCACCTTCATTCTTAGGTTTAGTTAACACCTTCCAACTCTTCCAATGAATCTTCCTTTCATTGCCCACTTGCCCCCACCAAAACCTTGCACACATTGCATTAAGCTCATCACAAAGTTTCATTGGCAACTGGAACACCCCCATAGTATAAGTTGGGATAGATTGCGCCACAGCTTTGATAAGAATTTCCTTCCCTGCTCGTGATAATAATTGTCCCTTCCACCCTTGAATTTTCTTCCAAACTCTATCTTTAAGGAAAGAAAATGTTTGGTATTTAGCCCGGCCAACCAAAGTAGGTAATCCCAAATAGGAATCAAATCTCTCTACCTCCCTCACCCCCAAAATCTCCATAATTCTCTCCCTAGATTCTGTCGCTGCATTGCTGCTAAAGAAAACTGAGGACTTCTCAAAATTAATACATTGGCCCGATGCTGCTGCATATGTCTGCAAGACCTCTGAAATAACCTGCACCTCCTCTTGATTAGCCCTACAAAATAAGAGCGAATCATCTGCAAATAATAAATGGGATATACATGGTGCTCTTGTACAAATAGAAACCCCATGGAGCCTCCCTCCATCTTGTGCTTTGGCTAGCATAGAAGAGAACCCTTCTGCACATAAGAGAAACAGGTAAGGTGATAGTGGATCTCCTTGACGGAGCCCACGGGAAGGTCGAATATTACCATATGCCTTACCATTAATTCGAACAGAAAATGAAGTGGAAGTCACACAACTCATAACTCTATCAATCCATCTCTCAGGCAAACCCAACTTAGACATAATACTCTTCAAGAAGTCCCATTCCACCCTGTCATAAGCTTTACTAATATCCAACTTCAATGCCAAAGAACCCCTTCTACCAGACCTCCTACTATGCATAGCATGCAATGTTTCATATGCAACCAACACATTATCTGTAATTAACCGGCCAGGCACAAAGGCACTTTGAGCTGGGGAAATCAACTTGGGAAGGATCAGTTTTAATCTGTTGGCCAGCACCTTTGAAATAACTTTGTAGATTACATTGCAAAGACTAATGGGCCTATAATCTGTAATTCTCTCAGGTGACTTTACTTTCGGTATCAGGACAATATGGGTATAGTTTAATTCAGGCAACATTATACCAGAATTCAAAAAGTCTAACACAGCAGCAATCACATCATTCCCAACTATATGCCAAAATTTTTGATAAAAAAGAGCATTCATACCATCAGGTCCTGGTGCCTTTGTTGGTCCCATCTGAAACAGAGCTGCTTTGATCTCTTCTGCACTGAACTCTCTAGACAACATTTCCACCATATCCGCTGTCACTTTACAAGGCACTGTATCAATACATTCCTCCAACTGTTTACAGCCACCTGAGCTATAAATTGATTCAAAGTATGAAGTTGCCACCCCAGCTATGTCATTTATCTCCTCCACCCAATTTTGCTGCCCATCTCTTAGTCCATGAATAAAGTTTCTCCTTTGTCTCTGTGAAGCCTTGGAATGAAAAAACTTGGTGTTTTTGTCACCATGTTTAAGCCAAGTAATCCGTGATCGTTGATGCCAATAAACTTCCTGCTTAAGAAGCAAATCATCTAGTTTCTTACTTGCTTCCAAAAACTCTGACATCTTCTCTTCCGTAGGTTCCCCTATGCTTAAGTTCTCAACTAACTTTTGCAGTCTTTTAATTTCTTCCGTCTCCGGGTTTGTCCTTGATGAGCTCCATGCAAGCAGTTCTTCCCCACAAGTCAAAATCTTCTCCTTAACTCTAGCCATGGCCGAAGCTGCTTCCTCCCCCTTAGCCTTCCATGCTTCATCAACCTTCTTCTCACAGTCATTATTCAATAGCCAAGCTTCTTCAAACTTAAAACCCCGTACACCTCTGGCACGCAAACCACTATCCGTCTTGGTTTGTAAGACAATGGGACGATGGTCTGAAGCATGAGAAAACAAGTGGAATATTGTACTGGCAGGATATTTTTCTCTCCAACCCGAATTAGCAACCGCCCGGTCTAAACGTTCCTTAGTATTGGCCCTCCCTGGACGTTTGTTGTTCCATGTGAATGGAAAACCGCCAAACCCCAAGTCACTAAGATTACATGATTCCAAAGCCAAGCTAAACTCTTCCATTTGTTTATATGGTGGTGGGTGCGTGCTCTGCTTTTCAGAGGATAGTAAAATTGCATTAAAATCCCCTATACAACACCAAGGCCCCTCCACCAAACTTGATAAGTGAGACAAGAGAGCCCATGATTTTGGTTTTTGGCAAGCCTCAGCCCACCCATAAAAGCCCGTAAGATACCACTCAAACCCATCTTCTTCCACAGCTTTGGCCAATATATGGTGCTCTGTATAGTTCACTACATCTAGGTGCACTTCTGGCTTCCACAGTAGCGCCAATCCCCCTCCTGCATTTGGTTTCTTCACTATCAGTTTATTCTTAAAAGGTAGCTCCTTACAATGTTTATCAAACCCTTCCCTGTCCAACCTAGTTTCCATAAGGAAACACACCATGGGAGCTTGGTCCTTCACAAGTTTGCGAAGGCTTCGAACTGTCCAAGGGTTCCCAAGCCCTTGACAGTTCCAACTCAACATCCTCATTGTGCTCGGCAAGGGTGTTCATGCACCCTCGCCGCTTTGCTTTCAAAATCATCAACCTGCACCTTCTCTCGTTTGCTCGTTCTTTCTTCAGCCTCCGCTCCACTGTGTTCTTCACGTTGCTGCACTCCGCGCTTGCCTAGTAACGTATTAGGCTCACTTACACTTGAAAAATCATGTCCATCAGTCATACGGGCCAGCCTGGTCCATTTGGGCCTTGTTTTATTGTCTTTAAGCCCATCATTTACTCCATCCATATGTTCAAGCTTCCCATGCATCACGTGCCCTTTCCCATGCAACGTTAGGTCCACTTTACTAGCATTAATAGACATGCTTCCCTCCAAAGAACAATTACGCATACAACTTGGTGCCAGCCCATCCACATCCGTTTCAACGTGCGCGGAAATCATGTTAGCATTAATTCCCTTGTCTTGAATATTCCCTGAATTGTCGCCCTGTCCGTTTCCGTTACACTCTTGCTCCTTAGGGTTTGCTTGGTTGTAACTTACAGCCGCCGCCACCCCATCACCGCCAAGCTTCTCCCTTCCATCACCCACCACCGTATCGCGCTGAGAACTCTTAACCGGACCTTGCCCCAGCCGACTCCCACTAGCTTTCAACCACTCACCATATTGTAGAGGAGCTTCCTTGCCATTCTTCGTTAAGGCGAAGTAACTCGCACAGTGCCTAAGATCGTGACCCAGCAATCCACAGTGGTGACAAAAAATTGGTAGTCTCTCATACTTAAAAGTAGCCCACGTTTTTTCCCCGTCTGAGCCAGCCAGATATCCTCCTCGTCTCAACGGTTTGGAAATTGGGATAGCCACCTTCACTCTCATAAATAAGTTTTGTTGATCTTGCCGACGTCTCCTCTCGACTTCTTCAACTACTCCCAATCTATTCCCAACCTCCTCAGCCACTTTGGGGCAGACCATATCAAACGGAGCTCCCCATATTTGCACCCATAGCGAGACCGCTTCGAACTGAACATTCTTTGCTGTCATCCCTGACTGCCATCTACGTAGCATTAGGACTTGATTATCGAAAGTCCAAGGCCCTCCTTTCCATACCTGCTCCAACTCAAACTCGGATTTAAACTTAAATTGGAACAGGTTGGATCCAACTTCGATAATTTGCAATCCATCATTCAGGGCCCACGCTCTTCTCAATGTATTCTGCGCTGCTTTCTTATTGAAAGGCTTGCATGTCAGGAACTTTCCAATCAGACTTAAGGAGCAGCTTTCGATCTCTTCCTTTCGCCCCTCATCTGATATAGCAATTACCTCTTCTTCTTCTGTAGTTAGCTTCATATTCTCTAGACTATTTTCCAGGCTATTGATTACTTCCTCCGCCATAACAACTGTGGACGTAAAATGAATAAAATAAAAGACAAACCCCCAGGCGACCTAGGGGAGGAATATAACTCGTAGTCACACGAGAGAGAGAGCTCCTAGTACAGGAGAGAGACACACTACTTGATTAATTTCATCTTATTAAACTAGAAATTTGTCGAACCTATTTTTAGGCTATAGTTTTCCATAGTTAATCATACATGCCAAATTTGACAATAATCCAATCACCTTAATATTTGGTAGGTAAGATATTAAACATTTAATGTAATACACACACACACACACACACACACACACACACATATATATATATATTGTTAGGATATATGTGATTCACTTGTTAGGAACATATGTCATTATTTTATGTAATTGGCTAATCCTTTGACAAAATGCACTTTACTTATATTTGGGTAGATCTAGGATGTGTTTAATACTTCAAGAAACTTTGTTCAAGATCAAGTGTTGAAGTCATGCAAGTCTGTCCAAGAAACAAGTTGAATAGTGCAAATTCATTAAAGCTCGACAGCTGGCTCAACAGCTGCAATTATCGAGCTTAAGAAAGCTGTCTCAGCCCGTGTGCTCGATACCTGCTCGATAACTTCTCGACAGCTCCTATCTGTTGAGGTTTAATAATTTCAGAATTCTGATATGATTTTCTTGGAATCCGTGAATGTGTCTTTGGGCTTTCTTTTCTCCTAACTCTAGACATATAAAAGGATTATTTTAAGGGCCGTAAAAGAGTTCACAAGTTGCACAAGCATTGAGCAAAGTCTGTTCAAGCAAATTGTAACCGAAGATGAAGTTTTGCCCTAGTTCATCATTCTTCTGAAGAAGTTGCTGTGTTTGTACACTGTAGGGTTTTGTAACCAAGCATCTTCTGGATCTTCATCGTGGGATGAACTGAAAAACTTTACAGCCAACAACCTTCTCTAGTTGGTGATTGAAGTCGCGTACTAGGATCCACGCAATTGGTTAGTCACGTATTGGGAGCCATGCATCAAAATGAGAAATTGTCACTACAGAACAAGTCCAATTGGGTATTGGGGTACGGGTTCAATTGTAGGTTGGTATAAAGTACTGGGATTCTTTTACTTGTAACTGCTTATTATGATAATAGTTTCGGGAGTGGTGACCTTAAATTCACCCGATGGGGTTTTTGCCATGTTGCTTTCCCCAATCGTAAACAAATCACCGTGTCAATTTATTTTCCACTGCATACTTTAGTTATTAGTGATTTGTTTGTGCTATCACGTGCTTTGCATGTTAATTTGATTAATTAATAAACTTAGCTAATTAATCAATTAATTCATCACAAGGGGTCAATACGTTTTTGGCCTATCAAGTGGTATCAAAGCAGGCACACTCTGATTAGGGTTTATCTTTGCTGTATTTGATCCATTGACCCCTGATTGTCATGGATAGAGGACAGTCATTAATTATACCTTCTTTATTTGATGGCATTAACTATGCATACTGGAAAGTACGCATGAGAGCTTTTTTGTAGTCTTTAGATGAGAAAGTGTGGCAAGCTGTAGAGATTGGCTAGACCAAGCCAAAGGAAGCGCTGGCCGATTGGGATGAAGCAAAGATCAATGTGGAAAACTTCAACAGCAGGGCATTGAATGCTTTATTCAGTGCGGTCACCAATGAGGAGTTCAAGACGATATCGTCCACTGAAACTGCTAAGGAAGCATGAACGATCCTCCAGAAAACCTATAAGGGCATAAAGGCTGTCAAGGATTCAAAACTTCAGAGGCTCACTACAAGCTTTGAAGAGATAAAGATGGAGGAGGATGAGTCGTTTGATGAGTTCTATGCCAAACTCAAGGACATAGTGAACTCAGCCTTCAATCTTAGGGAAACCATTCTTGAACCCAAGATTGTGAGGAAAGTGCTCAGATCTCTACCCGAGAGATTCCATGCCAAGATTATGGCAATCGAGGAATCAAAGGATATTGAAAATATTCCTTTGATAGAGCTGGTTGGAAACTTGCAGACCTACGAGCTAGGGTTAACAAGAATTGGCAAGTCGGGTAAGGGCAAGAGCATGGCATTGAAGGCCAAGAGCAGTGACATTGATGAGTCTTCAAATGATGAGGATTCTAAGATGAAGTCCTACATTACAAGGCAATTCAAGAAGTTCATGAAGAATGCCAATGGGAAAGGCTTCGACAAGGACCGTAGGCAATCCAGATGATATCCATATAGCCTATGAGAAACTGTACAAGCTCTTTGAGAAGCATGAGAAACTGTATAGGTTGGCATTTAAGAAGCTCAGTGATGTGGAACTTGATCGTGAAGAGCTTTCCACAAAGTTTGATGAAGCTAATCAGACTATTGGAGCACTAAGGTTTGAAAATAATTTCTTGGCTGAAAAGACCAAGAAGCTTGAAACATAGCTGTTTCAAGTCAGAGCTCAATTGGAGAGGACTTCAAGTGCAAAGCTTAATGAGATGCCCAATATTCAGAAATCTGCTTCAAATCGAACAGGTTTAGGGTATGGTCTTTCTTCCTCTAATACTGCTTCTACTAGTACTATTGTTTTTGTTCCTCTTGCTAATAATGTTGAAATTGAGAACAATGTTGTTAAAAATGAATTAGCTAGTGAAAACTTAGACAAGGGTAAATTTATTTTAGAAGCACCTCCTAAACAGGATAAGAAAGATGTTAAAAACCCTAGGGCTAAGAAGGCTAACTCTCAAAATCCCAAATAGAAGAAGCAGCATCTCTGTCATCATTATGGAGTTGCCGGTCATACTCGACCAAATTGCTATAAATGGCTAGCCACTCAACAGAGCAACGACATGATAGCATCTGGAAGCTAGAATCAGCTTCAATCCTTTCTTGCTCCCCTTGGAGATCTTCTCAAAGCCCTCATGTTCATTTCGAACTTGAACGGTTTCAATTCTTCCCCCTCTCCGCCGGTTCAAGGATTTGCTAGATGGAAAGGTTCTCCCAAGGTGTGGAAGGAAAAGGGTTCCAAGTGATTCTATCACTTTCTTCTCTCTCTTCGTGTTTTTGTTTTTGCATAACTTGTGTGTTTTGCTTTTATTTTGAGTCAGTCTAGTTTTATGCTTTGCTTTGTTTAACATGTTTTTGTTTGTTTGTTTTCAGTTTTATTTATTTTGTTTTTTATATAAAAATTAAAAAAAAATGAAAAATCAGAAAAATACAAAAACAGTGTGTGTTTTGTGTACATTGGTACTTGTGTACCTTGGATGGCCATTGAAACAAAGTTTTCTAAACTTTGCATCTTTTGTAGCTTAAATAAACATCTCTATGCACAACTAAGTAAGTGAGCTTTGTGGCTCGTGTTTGTGATGAGTAAGATTAAATAATCTCTTGTACTTAACACTCATATCACTTTTTTTTACGGGAAGGACTAGAAAATCCTAAGAGAAAGGCATAAATAACCATATCACAATTGTTGTCTGCCAATCATGAATGACATATGTATGCTTCGGCATAGCAAAAATGCAATGTCAATGACATTTGTGTGCTTTGGCATAGCAAAATTGGAATGTCAAATATCATTGGATATTTCTTTTCTCTCTCTTATATGCCCATGTATGATATGCTTATTGTAAGGTTGAATTTAATCAACCATTTGTGTTGGCTTTATTCCATGCCAATTTGCTTGTAATTTAAGCACTTAGTAACCCTGTATTTAAGTGGGTTTATTGTAAGGGTAGTGTGTGAGAAGATGTGAAGAAAAGCTTAAGATTGTGCAAGGAAGTAGAGTTTCGTGACTAGGACTCGTGGGTGGCTCGCGGCTGCAAACCGCCAACTGCTGGCACATGAGATGCACATAGGGAAGCTGAAGGGTCGCTGTGAGAGACCGCGCCCCCGGCCCGTTTTTATGGGAATGTTGGGCCAAACCCACGTGAATGGGTGGAGTCGTATTATTGCCTCTCAAAATGGAGGTTCGACTGATTATATTTTCCCCTTTAGATTAAGGGTTTTACAATGGAGTCGCCACTTATTTAATTGTTGGAATAAATAAGAAAACCATAATTAAAAAATTCATCATTTTATTAATTTGAAATTGAATTTATATTGAACATAGGAAATTACATGGCTTTGGTCCTAGATACAATCTAAGATAAAGTACATGGCTTTGTTTCCTAGTTACAATCTAGAAATTGAAAATTACAAGGATAAGCATTTGATCTACTAACCCTTGATTTAAGTTCGGAGGCTATGTTACAAGGTGGGAAGGTGTTAAGCACCCACCTTGCCCGGTAAAACCGGTCTTCTAGACTATGGTGGCCAACAATCATGTCACATCATCCAATATGTTATCAATCAATTTGCATGTTGAATTTGAAGTGTGTGCCTGTGATAAACCCTAATTCAATTTATTAAGCACTTCATTTGGATTGAAAAATAAATTCTAGTGAATGTGTGTGAATGGTGACATCCTAGATTCAAGGACTTGAAAGAATTATGAAACAAACATGTTTTTCATATTTTTAATGTGAATTTAAGATCAAAACTAGTGTTTATGCATGAACATGTGATGAACAACCAAGAACATGTGAAGAACATATAAGAACATTTAAGAACATTCAAACATATTCAAGAGAATTTAAATAATCACTATCATGTTTTAATCCTAAATTCTCATCATGAAAACACAAGAAACAAGTTAGGGAAAGGGATTATACCTTCATGCAAGATCCATACGGTGGAGGAGGAGACTCTTGAGGGAGATCCTAAGGGTGGGGGAAAAGAAGAAATAGGAGAGGGAGAGTGAGTCTCACTCAATATCTTGAGTCTTAGGAAGACCAAGATATGACAAGACTACTCAACTTCACTAGAATTCAAGAGAGGAGAAGAGAGGAGGTTTTTGTGTCCTGGAATGAAAGAGAGGGAGGGTTTATATAGTAGTAGTGGAGGGAATATGAATGGAAGGCCATTTAATGAGGGTTGACAAGGATTATGAACCTAGACCTCATTTTAGCCTTGGGGAAAATCTGGTGCATTAAATGGAGAGATTGGTGGGAGTGGGGAGCAAACCAAAATTCGGTTTTCCTGTAGCTGCTATAACAGCTTGTAGAGCCAATTTCGAAAAATCATATCTGACCCAATTCTGATCGGAATTGTCTCGTTCTTGTGCTCAAATTGAAGCCCCGGATGTCTAGTTTCTGGGAAAATTAATCTCATTCACAGATTCAAAATATTCTGAGAGATATTGATGAAATGATGAGTAGAGGTCATTTGTTATAAAATGGTTTCAGCACAATTAACATTAATAGGTCCCAAATTAGCTCCCAATTGACATTAAATGGCTCCAACCACTCCCATTTCAGAATTAGTTGGTTCCCAATTTACTCTAATTAAAAGATAATTGCATAAATTACTCATTGAATAATTAATGTTTAACTATCTAATTAATTAGGTATATGCAACCTCACCATAAAATGTAGCCCTAACCAATCAAATTATGACACGTCATTAATCTCAAATTGATTACACTTATAACCAATTGAAATCAATTGTTCATAATCACATATAGTTGGACTCAATTTGTGATAGTACATCTTAGCCATTAAAACTTGATTTGATGATAACTTTCAATCTGATGGTCCGATTATGGCTTATGACCAGTCGATTTGATCGTTACAACATCCAGATCATTTTAGTGAAATGAGATTAAGGATCTAATGGCTATAATCAAGATGCATATTTTCAAGGTAAAATTACCCTTTTACCCTCCATGTGAGGTTAAATACGGGTTGCAAAATGGGGTGTCAACAGAATGCCCCTCATTGGCAGAGCTTGAAAAGCGAATGTCAATGTATGAAAGAGACACCTAACTTTGCAATCAGTATTTAACCGTGGTAAATGTATGATGCATGTAGATAAAAATGCAGAATGTCATGTTGTAGATCAAAATGTGGACCGAATCTCGAGGGAGATTGCCTACGTACCTCTTGGTGGGAGGATCAGGTCCGAACGTAGTTCATGCATGCAATTTTTTTTTTTTTTTGAATAAGTGCAAGACATGCTTACCTGAGGTCAAAAAATGGAGGACCAAGGATCCTGGCTCATGTTTTCAAAGGACCTAGGATTTTTGGATCTTGGCTCGTGTTTTCAGAGGACCAAGGGGATTTTTTTTTTTTTTTTTGGGCTTTGGCTCATGTTTTCAGAGGACCAAAGGTTCTGGATCCTAGTTCATGTTTTCAGAGACCTAGGATTTTTGGATCTTGGCTCATGTTTTCAGAGGACCAAGGGTTTTTGGAGGCTTTGGCTCATGTTTTCAAAGGACCAAGGGTTTTTGGAGGCTTTGGCTCATGTTTTCAGAGGACCAAAGGTTCTAGATCCTGGCTCATGTTTTCAGAGACCTAAGATTTTTGGATCTTGGCTCATGTTTTCAGAAGACCAAGGGTTTCTGGATGCTTTGGCTCATGTTTTCAGAGGACCAAAGGTTCTGGATCCTGGCTCATGTTTTCAGAGACCTAGGATTTTTGGATCTTAGCTCATGCTTTCAGAGGACCAAGGGTTTTTGGGGCTTTGGCTCATGTTTTCAGAGGACCAAAGGTTCTGGATCCTGGCTCATGTTTTCAGAGACCTAGGATTTTTGGATCTTGGCACATGTTTTCAGAGGACCAAGGGTTTTTGGAGGCTTTGGCTCATGTTTTTAGAGACCTAGGATTTTTGGATCTTGGCTCATGTTTTCAAAGGACCAAGGGTTTTTGAAGGCTTTGGCTCATGTTTTCAGAGGACCAAAGGTTCTGGATCCTGATTCATGTTTTCAGAGACCTAGGATTTTTGGATCTTCGCTCATGTTTTCAGAGGACCAAGTGCTTTGGCTCATGTTTTCAAAGGACCAAAGGTTCTGGATCCTGGCTCATGTTTTCAGAGACCTAGGATTTTTGGATCTTGGCTCATGTTTTCAGAGGACCAAGGGTTTTTGGAGGCTTTGGCTCATATTTTCAGAGGACCAAAGGTTCTGGATCCTGGCTCATGTTTTCAGAGACCTAGGATTTTTGGATCTTGGCTCATGTTTTCAGAGGACCAAGGGTTTTTGGATGCTTTGGCTCATGTTTTCAGAGGACCAAAGGTTCTGGATCCTGGCTCATGTTTTCAGAGACCTAGGATTTTTGGATTTTGGCTCATGCTTTCAGAGGACCAAGGGTTTTTGGGGCTTTGGCTCATGTTTTCAGAGGACCAAAGGTTCTGGATCCTGGCTCATGTTTTCAGAGACCTAGGATTTTTGGATCTTGGCTCATGTTTTCAGAGGACCAAGGGTTTTTGGAGGCTTTGGCTCATGTTTTCAGAGGACCAAAGGTTTTGGATCCTGGCTCATGTTTTCAGAGACCTAGAATTTTTGGATCTTGGCTCATGTTTTCAAAGGACCAAGGGTTTTTGAAGGCTTTGGCTCATGTTTTCAGAGGACCAAAGGTTCTGGATCCTGGTTCATGTTTTCAGAGACCTAGGATTTTTGGATCTTGGCTCATGTTTTCAGAGGACCAAGTGCTTTGGCTCATGTTTTCAGAGGACCAAACGTTCTGGATCCTGGCTCATGTTTTCAGAAACCTAGGATTTTTGGATCTTGGCTCATGTTTCCAGAGGACCAAAGGTTCTGGATCCTGGTTCATGTTTTCAGAGACCTAGGATTTTTGGATCTTGGCTCATGCCGATGTGTATGGGCCTTTTACCCTAGTACCTGCAAAATAAATATTTTCAATTAGTAACAGAGTTATTCATTGAAAAGAATTCGGCATACCTGGCGAATGCCCCTAGTTTAGGAAATATTCCATTCTTCGATGAATGCTGAGGGTAGACATTTGACTTGATGTTGCACCACTGGAGAATATGAAAGAGGATCATAGCTTTCTGTTCTTGAAAAAGAATTTAATGAAGATTTTTTTTTTTTTTTTTAAATTTTGGAAATCTTGAATTTTTTTGAAGGAATTGAAAATTTTGATTGATGATTTTTTTTTTGAAAACAACCTAGGAACCCGATGCCCATAGTCCCAAGGCTTTTTGAAAAAAAAATTTCCCTTCTTTTCTTTTTTTTTTAAGCAACCTAGGAAGCATGAGCCCCTAGTCCCAAGGCTTTTTTGAAAGATTCAGAAAGAATTGATTTTTTTTTTTTTTTTTTGAAAATTTTGTCTTTTGTCCTTTTTTTTTTTTTTTTTTGAAATATGAAGATTTGTTCATTGAAAAAGATGAAGATGAAGATGGAAAAAAAGTGATGAAGATTTATTCATGATGATGATTTTTTTTTTTTTGAAAAACCTATCCTTTGAATGAGAATAACTTTGGCTGGAAGTTGATGCGGATTGCTATGTCCTTCCTGCAACAAAAATAGTTTCAATTTAGCAATGGATTTATTCATTGAAATGAATTGGAAGTACTTACCCAATGCCCCTAGTTTGGGGCATATTCCATGCTTAGATTGAAGCTGAATTTATTTGATGTTGTGACCATTGGGGTACATGAAAGAAGATCATGGTCTGCCATCCTTGGTTCCTGCAAAAATACTTTCTTTCTCTAGCTTGTTAGAAACCAATTGTGAAAACTTGCACACAATATAAATAGGCCAATTCTCCAAGTTTAAACATACTTAATGCAAACAAATGGGCTTAACCTAACATGCACCCAAACAATTTTGTCACATTGTTTTGATTTTGTTCTCCAAGGTTGTTTAGGTGAATGGGACCGGGCCTTTGCAAGGCTGCCTACGTACCTCTCTCATAGAGGATCAGGTCAAGACGTAGTTCAAGAGAACTGGATTTTGGAAAAGAATGTTTTTTTTTTTTTTTTTTTTTTTTGAACAAGAGGTGATCTTTTGAACAACTATTTTAGCAAATCAAAGTGTCTAAGAATCAAACAAATCTCTTTGATTGGGAAGGATCAACATCATTAAATTTATGTAATCAAATTTGCTTCATTCTTTTGAACATCGTCAGATTAAGTCTCCAAAGACAATCAATAAATGAAATGTGATAATGTTTATGAATCACATTGTTGGGTGCAAACAAGGAGAGTGCTCCAGGTTTGGAAGTTCTTTTGAGTCATTTTGAGGATTTGAGAATTTGAGAAATTTTGTCTTCGGACATATCATCCTGTGGGGCTTGACAATTTTAAGCATTTTTCCTTTCTAATTCAAGAGAAAATAATATTAGAGTTTAAGATGTGCCTACAACTAGCAACACTTCAAGCAGGTCTTTACTCATAGGTTGTAATGTAGGCCGGGTTTGGGTTATGAAATGAAAGATATAAAAAGCTCAAAATTCCCTATGTTGTTTCCCCCAAGTATGCATTACTCAAAAATCAAGTATTGGAGGAGTTTTACCATTTCTTCTTTGTCATCTTCTCACTAGTCTTCATTGATCACTTGTATCAATATTTGTTTTTATGTTCATCCCCTTGAATCATACCTCTAGAATTTCATCTTATAAAATCCTCTTTTTTTTTAGGTTACATCTTCAAGTTTTCAATTTGCAAGAATTTTTTTTTTTTTTTGGCCCTAATTTTTGCCTAGACCGCCCTTTTGAGTTTTCAGCCTAGCGGGGCTTTTTTTTTTTTTTTTTTTTTTTTTTTTTTTTAATCTTTCTTCTCTTGATTGAATGATCTTTTGCCCTCCTTGTATTTCTCAGCTTAATGATTTTCAGTCATCTTGATGCACTCTAGACTTCTTTCTTGCCTCAATGCACTCGTACCTTTCTATGCTTGATGAATCTTTTCATTTTTTGATGAACTTTCTTTTGGATGAACCTTCTACTCTTCTTGGCATGATGAATTTTAGGTTCTTCAAACTTGATACACATTTTTTTTCTCTCACATTGATGGAATTTCATTTCTCTTTCCTTGATTGATTGAAAACTCCTTTTACTTTGATGATCTCTTATCTTTAGCTTAATGAATTCTCTACTTGTCTTTCATGTCCTCTAGGAGAGATTTATCAATTAGCTTCAAAGTTCAAGGTCAACTCCTCCTTAACATGAGATTTAAGCATGCATACTTTGAATTTTCCCACCCTAGGTTTAGATTTTAGTGAGTTCATGCGAAAAAGAGTCTAAGTGTTTAAAGGCTCAAATGGGCTAGCAATGGATAATGATCATTCTAGGTATTAAGGTATAATCTTGTTTTACCAAAGACGGCCTCCTATCCCTAGCAATGCTTGCTTGTAGGCACAGTGACTTGAGCTCTTTTAATAAATTCCTCTTAAAAGAAAAAGTATGAATGCTCTATTGTTGTGAAACAAAAGATCTTTGAAATTGGTTTGAGTGCATGGATTCTTGGGATTTTTTGACGGATGGATTCTTTTTGATTGCCTTTTAAGACCATTTCTTCTTTTATTCAAAGTAATTTAGCAAAAGTGTTTACATAGATCAAATGAAATCAATCATTTCTCAGTACAAGTTGATTGTTCAAGCCTTTAAACATCTTAATTTAGAAAAAGTTTTGTCCAAGGGATTCTCATGTACCATTTTGAAAAGAAGACTTTAAAGAATCTTGAAATTTTTGAAGGAAAAAAAAGGGTCTTTTTGAAAAAAATCACTAGGAAGTACAATGCCCCTAGTTCAAAGAATTTTTTTTTTTTTTTTTTTAAATGACTTAAGGGCTCAATGCCCTTAGTCCAAAGACTTTTTTCATTTGAAAATTTTTCTCTTTTTTTGGAAAAGATTTGGAAATCTTGAAAAAAAAAAATTGAATTTTTTTTTTTGTTTTTTTTCTTAATATATATACATGAACAAAGCTCATTAAATGCTACATGAAAATTTTGAATTCAAAGAAACATGGAATAAACAAACAAATTTTAAGCTTAATCATGATGTTGCAAACCAAATGTGGAGTGAGGCAAAGTTCGGCCACTTGCTTCTTCTTGGTCCATTTAGGATGCTTGAGGCTTGGTGTGCTTGAACCTTGATTATGATGAAATGGCTTGGGCTTGCACTTGGAAGGCTTGAACCTTGATTATGATCTTTTGATATTTGCTGGCTTGGGCTTGCAGTTGAAATGCATGCATCTTGTGAGCTTTTGGCTTTTGATGTTGATCATGCGTATACACCTTTGATGGGCTCAAGTATTGGACTTAGAATGATTCAAGAAACAATTTTTGGTTTCCATACCAAGTAGAGTTCAATCACAAGCCTTTGGGCTTGAGCTCATTCATTGCATACAAGGTTCAAACAATTATGATGGGATCAAGCGTTGGACTTGAGTCATCATGGTTCAAACAACGGCCAAACAAATGCATAATGAAATGCAATTTACATAGACCGACCTAAAGGTAGGTTCTATGGGTCATTACAACATGAGTAGAAGGTAGGTTAAAGGTTCCCACAAGCTAGGACGTCGTACCTCCCAACTTGTGACGCCAGGAGCGCCGCGTTGGTCCGAACGGTACAGTTTGTCCTTATGAACCACCATGGCATAACCATGATGATCCTTGTCGCGGTGGGTGGTAGGTTCACCGCTGGGTATGTGAGTCTCAGGAAGACCACAATCCACGGCTAATACTACCAGGCTTCCGGGCTAGCACACAAATAAAATAAATTTCATTCAAGCAAATGATGCATGACATGTAAATATAATGACATATTAGACATATTATATACAAAAAGTAATAAACAAACAATGACATGGTTGGCCACCATAACCTAATTGAAGCTTAGCCCTCAATATCCCCAGTGGAGTCGCCACTGTGAGAGACCGCGCCCCCGGCCCGTTTTTATGGGAATGTTGGGCCAAACCCACGTGAATGGGTGGAGTCGTGTTATTGCCTCTCAAAATGGAGGTTCGACTGATTATATTTTCCCCTTTAGATTAAGGGTTTTACAATGGAGTCGCCACTTATTTAATTGTTGGAATAAATAAGAAAACCATAATTGAAAAATTCATCATTTTATTAATTTGAAATTGAATTTACATTGAACATAGGAAATTACATGGCTTTGGTCCTAGATACAATCTAAGATAAAGTACATGGCTTTGTTTCCTAGTTACAATCTAGAAATTGAAAATTACAAGGATAAGCATTTGATCTACTAACCCTTGATTTAAGTTCGGAGGCTATGTTACAAGGTGGGAAGGTGTTAAGCACCCACCTTGCCCGGTAAAACCGGTCTTCTAGACTATGGTGGCCAACAATCATGTCACATCATCCAATATGTTATCAATCAATTTGCATGTTGAATTTGAAGTGTGTGCCTGTGATAAACCCTAATTCAATTTATTAAGCACTTCATTTGGATTGAAAAATAAATTCTAGTGAATGTGTGTGAATGGTGACATCCTAGATTCAAGGACTTGAAAGAATTATGAAACAAACATGTTTTTCATATTTTTAATGTGAATTTAAGATCAAAACTAGTGTTTATGCATGAACATGTGATGAACAACCAAGAACATGTGAAGAACATATAAGAACATTTAAGAACATTCAAACATATTCAAGAGAATTTAAATAATCACTATCATGTTTTAATCCTAAATTCTCATCATGAAAACACAAGAAACAAGTTAGGGAAAGGGATTATACCTTCATGAAAGATCCATACGGTGGAGGAGGAGACTCTTGAGGGAGATCCTAAGGGTGGGGGAAAAGAAGAAATAGGAGAGGGAGAGTGAGTCTCACTCAATATCTTGAGTCTCAGGAAGACCAAGATATGACAAGACTACTCAACTTCACTAGAATTCAAGAGAGGAGAAGAGAGGAGGTTTTTGTGTCCTGGAATGAAAGAGAGGGAGGGTTTATATAGTAGTAGTGGAGGGAATATGAATGGAAGGCCATTTAATGAGGGTTGACAAGGATTATGAACCTAGACCTCATTTTAGCCTTGGGGAAAATCTAGTGCATTAAATGGAGAGATTGGTGGGAGTGGGGAGCAAACCAAAATTCGGTTTTCCCGTAGCTGCTATAACAGCTTGTAGAGCCAATTTCGAAAAATCATATCTGACCCAATTCTGATCGGAATTGTCTCGTTCTTGTGCTCAAATTGAAGCCCCGGATGTCTAGTTTCTGGGAAAATTAACCTCATTCACAGATTCAAAATATTCTGAGAGATATTGATGAAATGATGAGTAGAGGTCATTTGTGATAAAATGGTTTCAGCACAATTAACATTAATAGGTCCTAAATTAGCTCCCAATTGACATTAAATGGCTCCAATCACTCCCATTTCAGAATTAGTTGGTTCCCAATTTACTCTAATTAAAAGATAATTGCATAAATTACTCATTGAATAATTAATGTTTAACTATCTAATTAATTAGGTATATGCAACCTCACCATAAAATGTAGTCCTAACCAATCAAATTATGACACGTCATTAATCTTAAATTGATTACACTTATAACCAATTGAAATCAATTGTTCATAAGCACATATAGTTGGACTCAATTTGTGATAGTACATCTTAGCCATTAAAACTTGATTTGATGATAACTTTCAATCTGATGGTCCGATTATGGCTTATGACCAGTCGATTTGATCGTTACAACATCCAGATCATTTTAGTGAAATGAGATTAAGGATCTAATGGCTATAATCAAGATGCATATTTTCAAGGCAAAATTACCCTTTTACCCTCCATGTGAGGTTAAATACGGGTTGCAAAATGGGGTGTCAACAGTCGCGCCAGCTGTCGCACTACAGGACAAAAGTCCCAGGCTGGCTAGGCCATTAACTCGTGGCTTAAACTCGCGACTCAGACAAGTCGCGAGGCCAAGCCACCAACTTACCCTATTTGGCAAAAACTGTCTTTTCGTATTCCTTTCTCACCCTACTATATATAGACCCTTATACCCACCAAATGAAGAGAGTTTCCAGAGAGAATTTTTTTGAGAGAAACCCTAGAGAATACAAGATTGATTCATCCCCAATCTTTACCTTAGAGACTCTACAAATTCCTCTACTCTCTCCCTCTCCATTGTCATACCCTTGAGAGGCCTTTTGTCAAATCTTTATCTCACCATACCCACATTCGTGAGAAGGTTTATTTGGTGCTTTTGGGAAGCAGTTAGGAAGGAACCAATCTACATTGGTTGATGCTATGGTCTAGTAGCGGAATCTGGAAAGCTAAAGAAGAAATAGGTTCGACGTAACCTCGTTGGAGCAAGAAGTCTGGAGGGCTTAGGTACTTGGGTAGATTAGGCTTGGAGGGTCTTCTACTGTTCATGTATCCCAACTATATTCTTTAGTGGATTATTTGACCACTTGGAGGGTGGCGGAGAGGTTTTACGCCGAGGGCTTCGGTTTCCTCTTCGATAACACATCGCGTGTTGTCTTTGTGTTTGCATCTCTCTTCCTTTATCTTTGCCTTATATTTACTACTGTGGATGTGTTTATATTTGGCTTAAATTAGTTATCAATTCTGTGTTTGGCTTATGTTCATATTTCGCACATTAATTGTTTGATTATAAGCTTGGATTGATAATTTATAAGTTGGGGGTCTAAACGTTCAAGGGTGTTTCATACCAATTTTGAACTTTCAATTGGTATCAGAGCGGGTACACTTGTTGTGGTTTTAATACCTTAGTTTGATCCCTGACCCCCTTTGAGATGGATAGGTCTCAATCTCTCAATGTACCACCATTTTTTTATAGTAATAATTATGCGTTTTGGAAGGTTCGTATAAGGGCGTTTTTGTGTTCTTTTGATGATGCTGTGTGGGATGCAGTTGAAGTAGGTTGGATAAGGCCAGAGGCTGCCAAGTCGACTTGGGATAAGGCTGGTCTTGCGGCGGCCAATGCAAATTGCAAAGCATCGAATGTTATTTTCTGTGGTGTCTCTCCGGAAGAATTTCATAGGATCTCACATATCACCATTGCCAAGGAAGCATGGGAAATTCTAGAGACAACCTATGAAGGGACGAAGAAAGTGAAGGACACAAAACTTCAGATGTTGACTACTCGCTTTGAGGAGCTAAAGATGAGTGAGGATGAGTCTTTTGATTCGTTTTACAGCAAATTGAATGAGGTTGTTGTTGGCAAATTTAATTTGGGAGAAAAGACGGAGGACTCAAAAGTTGTGAGGAAAATCCTGCAGTCACTACCAGAAAATTTTCGAGCCAAAGTTACAGCTATTGAAGAGAGCAAAGATGTTGATGATATTAAGGTCCAAGAGCTGGTTGGTTCTCTGCAGACATATGAGTTGTCCTTGCCTTCACAGAAGAAGAGCAAATCCCTTGCTCTTAAAACAATTGATGAGAAAGTGGTATCTCATGACTTGAGTGACTCGGATTCATCAAATTCCGACTCAGAAGAGAGCTGTGATGGAGAAGGAAATTTCTTTGCATTCATGACCATTGCTCATGTGGGATCCTCAGATGATTTGGATACACTTGTGGAGGAACTTGGGGAGCATTTTGATTTGGAGTCTATTGGAATTGTGGAGGAATCAGATGCTGAAGAGGATGAGAATACAGTTAGTCTTCAAGAGAATTGAGAAATCCAGAGAGTATGCAAAGGTAGTGAAGGCAGCTGTGAAAAAGATGAAAAGGGCTGAGGAGGATTACAAAAGTCTCTTGATCAGATATAAAGAGGCTAAGTGTGAGATTGAGACACTAAGTGGCGAACTATCTAAAGCCTATACGAAAGTAAGGTTTCTTGAGCAAGAGGTAGTGCAAGCTCATGCCAAGATAGAAAGGGTTTCCTCCAAGAAGTTGAACGATGTTATCTCATCCCAGAAACATTTCTCAGACAAGTCCGGGTTGGGTTATACCGGAGGAAGTAGCTCATCAACCAAAGCTACCAAAGAGGTGAAGTTTGTAAAGGCCATAGAGCCGGTTGTAGAAGAGCCTATTCCTGAGAAAATTGAGGCTGAGAAGAAGAAGAAGATGGCTGAACAACGGGTGTTTAATAGACCCTGAAATCAATCTGTGGTGAAACATGAAGCTAGAGGAAGATCAATCCCAAGATCACAACGGGGTCCTAGAACGAATTATGTTTGTCATTATTGCGAATTGGAAGGACATACCAGACCAAATTGTCAAAAGCTGAGATCAGACAACAATGCAAGCGCACCTCGGTCACGAGGAAGAAGAAATGACATGAGGTCTTGGGGTGGTGAGCAACCAAGAAGTCAAAACCGTGATCCAGAAATGATGGACGTGATGAAGATGATCGATGCCTTCACCAATTGATTGGAAAGCTTCACACAAAGGTTTGAAAGTCCTAACTCACGTACCCAATCCGTTAAGGATATCACCCCAAACGCACGTGACGTGTGGGTGACGAAGGGTACTCATGCATAAGCATTATAACATCTCCATGCATTAATGCTTCCCATATTTTGTGAATGTGCTTGATTATATGCTTCTTGCTAGTTTGAGTTGAAACTTGTGGTTGTGTTTTTGTTTTAAGATGTTTTTACATTATTGTTTTATCTTTGATCATTCTTTACTATTTTTGTGTCAAAAATCCAAAAACACATAAAAAGTAGAAAATCTCAAAAAGTTTGATCGACTTTGTTGAGTTTTGTCACAAATTCATGTTTTGCCTAGTACCTTTGTACTAATGGCTTTGTGCATCTACGAGCTTAGCTTGTCTTCTATGCACTCGTATCATTATGGGAGAAATTTTGAAATCTATGTGACTGTTGTAAATAGATCTTCAACCTTGTCATGAATGATTAGTGAATGGTTTTGTTGATCTTGAGACATGCATAGACTCATGCCTATATATCTTATCTTCCCACTTTTTATTTTTATGTTTTAAAAGAGCTCTCTAAACGTAAATCTCCAAATGAAAAGAGATATAGAGCTGCAAAAGCCTGTCGCACATACTAGTATTCGAATAGAAAAAAGGGAAAGCGACCAAAATAAAATGTATGATACCCAAAAAGCCAAAGGCTAACTCATCAATTGAAATATCAAAAATTTCAGGCATCTATCTCACAATGAGATTTTCTTTGTTCAAAAAGTGCAAATGATATGTTGAATATGGAGCCAAATGAAAAGCTTCAAAGAACTGTTATCAAGTTCTTGTGGGAGGTCATATATGCATGTTTCTATAATTGAGATAGGTCACATTATCTAGTGCTAGTTGTGTATGCCTTGATTGAATTGATCATTGAAGCTTTACATTAGACTAAGGACTATCTCATTCTTGATATCCACACACATCACACAAGTCTATGTTCAATGAATGCTATATTCATTTGTGTGATTGTACTTGATTAAATGTGTTTTCACATACTCAATCTTTGTTGATCAAACACAAAAAGATTTTTGAGTGTTTTTAGTTGTTTTTGGAAAGTATTTTGTTTTTACAAAATTATCAAAAATTTCAAAAACAGTGTTGCCCTGTTTTGGCGACTAAGTCGCGAGGTAGCCCAGTTGCAAGCTCACTCAGTGATATTTCGCAGCTTAATGGCGAGTTAATGCCCTAGGCGCGAAAAGGACTTAGAAAAATTTTCAAAATTTGAGTTTTTGCAAATTTCGCGGCTCAGTTTGGCGACTTGTTCGCAAGTGGAGGGTCCAATTGCGAGGTTATTCAGAGATTTTCGCGACTCCTTCATGGGTAGACCTTCCAGTCGCGAAAAACACTTAGAAGATTTTTCAAGAATCTTTGTTTCATAGTGTTTCGCGGCTTACCTTGGCGACTTACTGGCGACTTGTTCCAGTCGCGAAAAACGCATGTGTTGTGTTTTAAAGTCAGTTTTTCCCTCATACGTTGTAACTGTTCATTGTCTTCCCCATTTCTCTCTCTGAAACTCGCCGTACCCATCTTCGAAAAATCCACCATTTTGCATCATTTCTACATCATTCTTCAAGAAAAAGGTATGGGTTTTCTTGTTTTCACTCCACATTTCATGTTTTTATTGTTATATTCTTGAATATGTGTGTTATAATGATGGATTGAGTTTTTGAGGTGTACGAACATGGGTTTTATCAAAATTTGGGTTTGTTTGTTTGAGGTTGTTTTTCTCCTATTGCTGAATATATTTAGTATCATGTTTTTGCTTCATTACTCTAGTAATTGTTCTGAGCAGTGTTATTTCATACATTTTATACTCATTAGGCATATGGGTTTGGGTTTTTCTATGTTTTACTCTGAATATGGATGAGGCATTTCAGTATGTTGGAAGTTTTTGGTTTATGTGGCTTGAATTGCTTTGATTTGTAGTCATCATATCATAGTTGTGGTGCTGCCTTTGGTTTCATCTTGCACTTGTCATACTCATTCTGTCATGTTTGATTGACATATGTCTTCATCTGTCTGATAGTGGTTTACACTGTTTTTTTTTTTTATTGATTGCTCCAATTTGCATCTATACTGAATGATCTTGTTTGATTTGTTATACAAATCTCTAGTTATTAACTGCTTTTAGTTTGTGGGTTGGCTTGTCACTTTGTTATTGTCATTGTAACTAAATTGTTACTAATATGTGTACACTTCCACATATTATGTTTTGCTCTTGTTGTGGCCTCTCCTGCGTGTTTACAGATAGCTTCCACATCTTCAAAGAAGAAGACTCCTGCTAAGAAGGCTGATAAAAGGATGAAAATGGACAACAACCTGTTTAGGTCTGTCAAGCACTTTAAGAGATACAGGGATTCCTTCATGAAGGGAACCATTATCCAGGAGAGGTTTGTGGATTTACATGACCTGAAGGATACTTTCATTCCAGAGTACTTTGAAGGAAGAGGTTGGGATAAACTACTGGGTGACCTACCTTCAGTGTGTGAGCCCTTAATAAGGGAATTCTATGCAAATGTGAACATAAGGGATGAAGAGATGAACTGCTGGGTTAAAGGACATGAGTTCACCTTAGACGCACATGACATTGATGAGGTACTTGGTCTTAAGGGTTTAGAGGAGTATGAGTTCATCAACTACAAAGACAGGATGATGTCCCTAGATAATGTCCAGGCTCGGATTGGTAGTGTTAAAGAAGGGAGATGTCTCAACACTAATGTCTTCCCTACTGACATGAGGTGCTTGACCACCATCATGATGTTCAATTTGTTTCCTATCAGAAAGATGACCACTCTTACTAATTCCAGAGCTATATTCCTCATGGAGCTCAAGGAGAAAGTCATCATTGACATCAGCTCACACATATTTGACACTATCATGGACGAGACTAGAACCACTGCTAGGCCCAAGTTGGTCTTTTCTAGCCTCCTTATGAGGATCTTTAGAGCGAAAGGTGTTAGAATTTCTCAAGATATCAGTCACATGACTCCATTGTCAGCAATAAACAAATTCATGATCACAAGGATACAAAGTCGTCTTCCAGGTGATGTAGAGGAGGGTGTCCATGGAGAAGGTGTCCCTATGGAAACTGAAGCTGAGACTGCAGGACAGACTTCCACACCAAGAAGCAGAACCAAGAGAAGCAGCATTTCCACTTCATCAGTTGCACCTCCTGATGCATTTCAGATCATCTTGGAAATGCTTAATGGACTTAGAGAGGTTCAAGACCAGCATACTGAAAGGATGACGGCAATGCAAGATCAGCTTGATGTTCTTTCCACAAAGTTTGATAGCATCTACACCGAAAAGGAGCAGTGACCCTTTGGCCATTTCGGTCAAAAGGGGGGAGAATTTTTAGGGCAGCTCTTGAGGGGGAGTGCCTGTTTTGAGGGGGAGTCTCATTATTATATATTGTTTTGTTTATAATTTTGATACTATGCTTGGTTATCTTCTATTGTTATAGGTTTGATACACTGTGGTTTAAGTGTGGTTTTAACTCATAACTCTTGGATGTTTGTGGTTCTCGGGTATTGGTTTATATATTGATGATGTTTATTATGTTAGTTGCTTGTTTGGTTCATTTTGTACCCATGTTGCTTATGTATGCTTTAAGGGTTTGTTCCATGCATGTTTGTAGACTTTAATGGTTTATACCATGTATTTGCAACACTTTGCTTATGCAGCCTTTATACTTTATGCTTGTTAATGCTATGCATTCTATTAAGTACAACACTCTTGTGCCCATGTAGGATTGTTCCTAGATGCATATACGTTCTATGCATTGGTTGAGTGATGAACATTCTTGTGCCCTTGTAGGATTGTTCCTAGATGCAAATACTTCGTGTATTTTGCATTGGTTGAGTGTTGGATTTGTAAATGATACTCTTCAAATGAGCTTATCATTTTGCATGTCCGGATGTTCATTCTTTGTGAGAATGAGCATTGTGATCACTTTTGTATAAGTGATTGCATGTTTTGATCTTGCCATGGTTTATTGCTTTATTGCTTAAGTCCATTTTTGCTTGATCATGCTATTATTGCTCCATATGTTTTTCAAGTTTTTCTGCATTCAATGATATTATTGTGTTGTTGTCTTTCAGGAGATACTTGTTCATATGTTCAAGAGCTTTTTAGAATCTAAAGTTAGGTGTGAGTGAGTTTTGTTCAACTGTTCCCAACTCACGCTTTAAGTCTAGAGTTTGTTGTAGGGTTTTGTCACAGAATAGCCAAAGGGGGAGATTGTAAGGTTGAATTTAATCAACCATTTGTGTTGGCTTTATTCCGTGCCAATTTGCTTGTAATTTAAGCACTTAGTAACCCTGTATTTAGGTGGGTTTATTGTAAGGCTAATGTGTGAGAAGATGTGAAGAAAAGCTCAAGATTGTGCAAAGAAGCAGAGTTTCGCGACTAGGACTCGCGGCTGCAAGCCGCCAACTGCTGGCACGTGAGATGCACATGGGGAAGTTGAAGGGTCGCGCCAGCTATCGTACTACAGGAAAAAAGTCCCAGGCTGGCCAGGCCGTTAGCTCGCGGCTTAAACTCGCGACTCAGACAAGTCGCGAGGCCAAGCCGCCAACTTACCCTGTTTGGCAAAAACTGTCTCTTCGTATTCCTTTCTCACCCTACTATATATAGACTCTTATACCCACCAAATGAAGGGAGCTTCCAGAGAGAATTTTTGTGAGGGAAACCCTAGAGAATACAAGATTGATTCATCCCCAATCTTTACCTTAGAGACTCTACAAATTTCTCTACTCTCTCCCTCTCCATTGTTATACCCTTGAGAGGCCTTTTGCCAAATCCTTATCTCACCATACCCACATTCGTGAGAATGTTTATTTGGTGCTTTTGGGAAGCAGTTAGGAAGGAACCAATCTACATTGGTTGATGCTATGGTCTAGTAGCGGAATCCGGAAAGCTAAAGAAGAAATAGGTTCAGCGTAACCTCGTTGGAGAAAGAAGCTTGGAGGGCTTAGGTACTTGGATAGATTAGGCTTGGAGGGTCTTCTGCTATTCATGTATCCCAACTACATTCTTTAGTGGATTATTTGACCGCTTGGAGGGCGGCGGAGAAGTTTTATGCCGAGGGCTTCGGTTTCCTCTTCGATAACACATCGCGTGTTGTCTTTGTGTTTGCATCTCTCTTCCTTTATCTTTGCCTTATATTTACTGCTGTGGATGTGTTTATATTTGGCTTAGATTAGTTATCAATTCTGTGTTTGGTGATGTGCATGAAATATATACAATAAAATACTCACATATCTACATATTTAGCTTTACTTTTATGTTATTTTGTGACTGATTATGTAATATCTTTGTGTTGCAGGTAACAAGGGCTATACATGCAAAGTGGGGCAAGGCCAATTGAATCAAGCCAACTTACATCCAGCCAGGCATGAATATTAAATTTAAGTCCAACTGGAGTAAGAAATCAAAGGAAAATTGCACCAAATCCAAGTCCAATTCGGATTAGGATTCCAGCATGCACATCAGTTAGTATTTTTGGCATAACTTTCGGCTCAGATGTCAAATCGAGATGATTCAACTTGGGCTGGAAAGTTAACTTAAAGGACTACAACTTTGTAGTTTACTAGAAGCCTGAATTCTGACATTAAGTGGGCCTAAATAGTCAGTTAAGTGAAGCCTAAAAATCTGAGATTTTCTCCAAACGGGAATTCAACTTGTAATAGGATTCATTGACCTATTTAAAGGCTTTTTAGGACAAAATTCAGGGGCTGAGGCTAGTGCTAGGGCTGAGATGCAAAACAGAAAATTGGAGCAAGAGGCAGTGCCGCATGTGGCTTCTCTGTAGCTTTTCTCCATGATAGCATTGTGACTATTTCTTTCTCTACTTTATTTGTCTAGTATAATGTTTAGTATTTTATTTTTGTGTTTTCTTTCAATTACTATGAGTAGCTAAATTTATAATTAGGGTTGAGGATGAAACCTTGTTAAGGATTATCAATAATATTTATGTGATTTGATTTTTCCCACAATAGTTGTTCTTTAATGATTTAAATTGTTCTTGCTTCATATCAATTGACTAAGATGGGATTCTAGATATGAGTTCAATCATGTTTTTCTCATGATTTAGGGTTTGTCTTAATTAATTGAATACTTGGTTTATTAATTCTTGATTATAGAATTGGATATCGTTTGTAATTTGTCTGTCAATGGATACAAGTTATGATTTGATTTTTAGAATTGGATATATCTTGTGATTTGTTTGGCTACGGATTCAATTGATGATTTGATTTTATACTTAAGAAGCGAAGAAGAACATGCTTTTGATTTTTAAAATAAGGATTTTAATGAGAATATTTTCCATGGTAGCAAGATTGATTTCTAGATTGCCATGTAGTGAGTTGGGAAAAAATAATGATCATAAATATATGTTGATATGACTTACAAGGCGGATTCCAAAACCTTAATTCCTTTCCCTTGATTGTTTACATCTTTTTATTGCTTTATATCTTTTGCTTAGTTTAACTATTTGCTTAATTTTATTATTTGCTTAGTTTATTTAATTTCAAAACAACCAATTTTTATTAAACTAGATTAGGATTAATTTGGTTAAGGTTTAACTAATTTTCCTACGTTCATTCAAGTCCCTGTGGGTTCGACCTTGTTCTTGTCAAACTATACTTTGGTACGGTTCGTACGCATTCTTTAGTGGATTATTTGACCGCTTGGAGGGCAGCGGAGAGGTTTTACGCCGAGGGCTTCGGTTTCCTCTTCGATAACACATCGCGTGTTGTCTTTGTGTTTGCATCTCTCTTCCTTTATCTTTGCCTTATATTTACTGCTGTGGATATGTTTATATTTGGCTTAGATTAGTTATCAATTCTGTGTTTGGCTTTTGTTCATATTCTGCACATTAATTGTTTGATTATAAGCTTGAATTGATAATTTATAAGTTGGGGGTCTAAACGTTCAATAGTGTTTCATACCCATTTTAAACTTTCACTTATTAAAAATAAAAATATGCAAAGAAAATAAAAAGCAAAAAGATCAAAATGCCTTATATATGATTGCAAGCGTGTATTCTAGGAGATGTGGGAGTTATAGGATGTACCTCGAAGGTGATAGTCCCTATCAAACAGTTATGATTGTGTGTGAGTTAAAGTGATTTTCTCATATCTCAAATCGTCATAACATGTATACACTTATGCAATCTTACGATGTTTTTCACACACAACACGCAATATTCTTTGCTACTCTTGATACATGTGTAGGTACAATGTGATTTGGCCATCACAAGGTTTACATGTGTTAATGTATGCTAACTAAACTATCTTGACTTATTTTTGAAATATAAAATTGGTTAGACTTATTTAGTGTGTGTGTATGTGTTTTTGGGATCCATGTGCTTAAAAATTATTGTTGAAAGATGATTTTGAGAGCTTCATATGTTGATTGGATCATTGGTTGAGTTGCATGTTGGATTGCATTCATGTCTGTGTTTTTCTCTTCCCAAAAAATTGTTTTTAAAAGCTAGCTCGACAGCTCCTCGACACCTAGCTATCTATCGAGATTCTTAAGCTTTTTCTTATTGCAATCTTAACAGCTTCTCGACACCTGATGGATCGATCAAGAAAGCTCCTATCCCCTCGATATCTTCTCGACAACTAGTGGATCAATCGAGCTTCTTTTAGCCTTTTGTTGAACTATTCCTCGACAGATCCTCAATAGCTTCACCTGTCGACGTTTGTTTCCTCGACACCTGGCTCGACACCTCTCGACACCTCTATCTGTCGAGATTTACTAAACTCCTATACATTTGTTCAGCGCAATTCGGTTCTCATTTGTCTTGATCTCTCTCTCAACAGAAGTGTCTTTTCACTTCCCAAATCTCTTTCTCTCACTCCAAATCTTTTCTTCAAGGTTTCTTCAAGCTTTTTCAAGATTTTCTTTTCTTGGTAAGCTTTTAATCTTTCATTCTTCATGCATTTCATGTTTTAAAACCTAGTTTTTGGGGTTTTGAAAAATTTTGGGGTTTTTCAAAATTGATGAGTTTTTGTTGAAATGTTGGGATGGGTTTTTGCTTACATGACTTTAAAATCTCATGCATTGCATCATATTAGCATTATAACAGTATGGTCATGCATTTAGATGTGTGCAATTTGATTGTGTATTGGTAGGATTGGATTGGGCTGAGCCCATGATGAATTTTATATTGCATGTCACATGTTTATGCATTTCCCATGCATACGTACTCTCTTTTCAATGTATCTTGATATATTTGAACTGTTTGGGACTTTTCTGATTGTCTCTCTTTCTCTCCATCTCGGTCTGCTCCATCTACATCCGCTCCCTTCTCTTCTACAGGCGATGTGACTCTTAGAGACATCATGACGCAGCTTCAGCGCATGGATGCTCACCTTGATACACTCTCAACAGAGTTGTATCGGGTGAATGTTTGTGTCGGTCGTATCGCTTGATGGCAGGCGGTCATGGGTGGCTACATTCCTAAGACTTCTCCTCCACTTGTTATAGAGGCTTTCGAGGATAAGGATGATGATGATGGTGATGACGATGATGCTTCTGATGATGATGATGGGGATGCTAACTCTACTGATGAGATTTCTACTTGACACTCTTACCCTTTGTCACTCGTGACAAAAATGGGGAGTAGTTTTGGATATGAGAGTAGTCATTCTTAGGGGGAGAGTTAGTATAGGACCTTTTTGATAGGGGGAGTGTTGATATGAGGGATGTAGTGAGGATTACTTGTATCTTTTTCTTTTCTCTACTTTAGATACATTTATTCTTGTACTTTGGGTCTTATGACCATTTTTGACATACATTGTACTTATCTTCTTTATATGTTGATGTATGTTTCTTTCACCTACCCTTACATGTGTTGTTTCTTTTCTCTCTTTATGCACATGCTTCTTATTACTTGTATGCAATCTATTATTTCTGTTTCACACAAAGATGCCTTGATGAGTTTTGTTTAAAGTGTTTCAGAAATATAGGTTGTCAAAATCTACTTGCCATAAACTCTCTTCTTGCAAAGTTTTTCAAGAGTTTGTGTTAGAATAGATTTTATTGTATTCAACAAGTGAATATGAGTTGAGTGATTTATGACTTCTCTCATGTGATTCACTTATTAGGAACATATGTCATTATTTTATGTAATTGGCTAATCCTTTAACAAAACGCACTTTACTTGTATTTGGGTAGATCTAGGATGTGTTTAATACTTCAAGAAACTTTGTTTCAAGATCAAGTGTTGAAGCCATGCAAGTCTGTCTAAGTAACAAGTTGAATAGTGCAAATTCATTAAAGCTCGACAGCTACATCTATCGAGCTTAAGAAAGTTGTCTCAACCCGTGGGCTCGACACCTGCTCGACAACTTCTCAACAGCTCCTATCTGTCGAGGTTTAAGAATTTCAGAATTCTGATATGATTTTCTTGGAATCCGTGAATGTGTCTTTGAGCCTTCTTTTCTCCTAACCCTAGACATATAAAAGGATTATTTTAAGGGCCGTAAAAGAGTTCACAAGTTGTACAAGCATTGAGCAAAGTCTGTTCAAGCAAATTGTAACCGGAGACGAAGTTTGCCCTAGTTCATCATTCTTCTGAAGAAGTTGCTGTGTTTGTATACCGTAGGGTTTTGTGACCAAGCATCTTCTGGATCTTCATCATGGGATGAACTGAAGAACTTTGCAGCCAACAACCTTCTCTAGTTGGTGATTGAAGTCATGTACTGGGATCTGCGTAATTGGTTAGTCACGTATTGGGAGCCGTGCATCAAAAGGAGAAATTGTCACTACAGAACAAGTCCAATTGGTTATTGGGGTAAAGGTTCAACTGTAGGTTGGTATTAGGTACTGGGATTCCTTTACTTGTAACTGCTTGTTGTGATAATAGTGGAATTTCGGGAGTGGTGAACTTAAAATCACCTGGTGGGGTTTTTGCCATATTAGTTTTCCCCATTCGTAAACAAATCACCATGTCAATTTATTTTCCGCTGCATACTTTAGTTATTGGTGATTTGTTTGTGCTACCACGCGTTCTGCATGTTAATTTGATTAATTAATAAACTTGGCTAATTAATCAATTAATTCATCACAAGGGGTCAATACGTTTTTGGTCTATCATATATATATATATATATAAATAAATGAGATGGATTCAAGTTACACATTTTTTTTAAACCATTGGATTTAAGTATATATACTTAAAAAAGACACTCATTAATGCTTATATTCTAATTTGGATCTCATTTAATATCCCTTATTTATGACATTCTATTTCTTTCTCTTTCTTTTTCTTCTCAACAACATATTATTAAATAAGCTAATTTAAATTTTAAGTGAAACTCTATTACCTAGATTTCCGCTTTGTTAGTTTCTCTGGAAAACCTTTTATAAAAATAGTTTTCCACTTTTTCCAATGTTTGGTAACATAAAAAAAATTTGATCAACGGAAAACTATCTTTGGTCATCGGAAAACTCCTATAAAAATATGGCTTATTTTCTATAGATTGTTTTCCAAAAAAAAAAAATTGGAAAACAATCACTCTCTCACGCGGCGCATAATTCCTATAAATATTATGTTCTTCTGACTCAGGAAACAATATTTTCTTTTGCTCGTTCAGCCTTTCTCACAGTAAACTCTCTTTTTTCTTCTCTTCCCTTTGTTTTTTCTCTCTTCTCACACCCTCACTGTCACTCCCTCTGGCCTCTTCTCTTCCCATAGATTTCTCTCTCTATCTGGCTCTTTTTTTTTTTTTTTTTCTCCCTATTTCTTCTCCCCTCTATAACACCGTTTTTTAATAAGTTTTTTTTTTCTCCTCACAAATCCGTCAACAGTTCTATAACAATTTTTGGTATTTATCGAACTATTTGGCCTATGGCATTTTGAACTATTTAAAACGGAACTTATGGGTATAATGGTTATTTTGAATTATACGAAGTATGGTTAATATATATATATATATATATATATATATATATATATATTGCTGTTGTTTTGTACCACTATAGTACACTTCCAATGTACTTGGTTTTTTTCTAATAAAATTTCTTATGTTACTTATCAAAAATATTGTTCATATACATGAGCAAGATGAGTATTTGAGATCATGAAAATTGGACAACTAATTTTGATTGTATCCGTTGTCAAAATTTTAGTTTGAAAACCAAATGCATTCTTGGTTTTTTTATTATTTATTTATATTGATTACATTAGGTGGGTTTACACAATACACATATTATACATGTTTTAAATTATACAAGAAATGTTATAAAATTGTGGATACCAAATACTAGAAAACGTTCTCAAGCCCATTTTCAAGGTTGTTACCAAACACTAGAAAATGAGATAGTTTTCTAGAAAATGCTCTCTAGAAAATGAACTATTTTTCAGAAAACGTTAATACTGAAACAAACAAAGCGTTCAATAGATTAACTTACTACCAAAAAAAAAAAAAGATTTATTGTTTATTTCAAATTATTTAAATATAGACTATATTTTTTTTTTTTTTTTTTTTTACTTTTGACACTTGTAGTAAATCTTGTATATACGGAACATGTATATACAGAAATCCCAAGCATTTTTGGACTACAATGAATTCCCTATCTTGTTTTTCCTTTGCCATCAACACAGTAAAATAAAAACTCATTCACATGATCACCATGACCACTTTATGCACCTGTGCAGCGCTACCCACACTCGGGATGATCATTTTGGTATCCATCAATTTAGTGCTCTTCTGTATATCATAGGGTGGAGGAGAAAGAAAGAGAGAAAATTATTTTGGGTATAGAGATAGGCATGCAATGTCATAAATAAAGAATAATAAATGAGATCCTAATCAAAATATTAGCATTAATAAGTTTCTTTTTTGACCATTGGATCCACTTAAATCCAATGGTTTAGAAAATGTGTAACTTGAACCCATCTTTATATGTATATATATATATATATATATATGAGTAAGACTTAGGTACAGTACTTAGGTGTTGTTCCTTGGGTTCACCTTTTGAGATTCTGCCATGTGAATTTTTTTTCATGGGAAGGAAGTGTATTTTTTAGTTAAGTAGCCACATGGCTGAATCTTAAGAGGGGAACTTAAGGAACAGCACCTAAGGTACTATACCTAAGTTTTATCATATATATGTGTGTGTGTGTGTGTGTGATGCTGTGATCGTTAGTTGAGTAGGTTCATCCAGACAAGTCAGCGCGTGCTTCGTCTTTGTACCTGCAAGGTCGTGAAAGAAATCCTCTCTGGGTGGTCATCGGTATGGTGCCGGCCACGAAGTCTCTGATGGTAAAGTTAGCAAGGGGAAGCTGAGAGAGATTATGAGAACTAGGAAAAATCAGTACTACAGCATGTGTGTATCAAAAAATGTACCTTGTTTAGTTTTGAAAGGCGTATATATATATATATATATATATATCCCTTGCTTCTAGCCCTTATGGCTTTTATTGTGGTTTTAATGCTTCCTTTGTAATGCCCTTGTGCTCATTAATGTGGGCTTTGATGAGCTTCCAACGGTCTGACAGCTAGTTTGTAACTTTATGAGATATTGGATTCCCCTCTTTATGGCTTATCTTCCCTCGTCCATGAGGTTGGAGAGTGGATGATGGTGCTTGATGGGTTCGTCTGGGCAAGGGTGTTCGTTAAGCCTATCAGCTGCCCCCCCCCCCCCCTCCCCTCAGGTTCTGTGGTCATCCTTGCGAGTCATGACAATCACCAGAAGATGAAAGGTTTCTTGGTCAGACGTGACCCTTGGGGTTCTGTTCCACATTTAATGCGTAGTGGCGGCGCTATGCGCATCGTGGCCACGTGGCGCGTTCTGATTGGTGGGATTTAATGCTCCACTCGTGTGTCCTTTGGGTTTCCCACTGGTTTTTAGTTTTTCGTGCCCAACCCTTTTAAACTGCCTCTCTTTTCTCTTTCCTCCTTACTTTCTTCCTTTTTGCGCCATTGTTACTCTGCGTTTTTCTTCTCCGAGCTTCCTGTTACAGTCCTCCCTTTGTTCTTTTTTAAGGTACGATTTCTTTCCTTTTTCTTTGTTCTTTGTAGTGAATTTACTGGTCAAAAGATTTCTAGCATTTTCCTTTTCTCGTTTTAGAAATTGGAGTTTTCCCCCTTTTTCCCTTTTTTTGGGTTCCATGGTAGAAAGCTCTGAGGTTAGGAGACTCTGCCCTTCTCTTTCGTTTTTCTTTGCACGCTTAGGGGCTTCTCTAGGTTCTTCTTGTTCTTTTAGCTCTTTAATTAAAAATTTTGTGTTTAGGGGTAGTGGCTTAGGTCTAGCTTTAGCTGATCTGCTTCCTTTACTTCGTGAGTCAATGAACTGGTTTAAGGGAGTAGTGGGTGAACTTATGTCAGAGGTGAGATCTAGTAAGCTATAAATGGGGTTGTCGTCTAACGACGATCCCGTTGAGATGGAGGAGGATACTGCAGCCTCTAGCCCAAGGGAGGTTAGGGCTTTCCATGCCTTCGGGGAGGTGTGTGGTCTGGATGCTAATACCCTTTTCAGGTTTAAAGACAGGTTCCAATTCCCTGAGAGGGTTAGGATTTGTCTTCCTCATAAAGAGGAACAAGCTTGACATTTTGCCTAGGGAAGTGTGCTTTTATGAGGCCACTTTCCAGTGCGATCTTAGGTTTCCCGTCCACCCTTTCATCATAGAGCTTCTAAGTCATTTCAACATTGCTCCTAGGTAACTTATGCCAA